>BMAW01022663.1:611573-623777 GCA_019974015.1 Nephila pilipes
ATAAATAGTGGCCAATGTACTTTCTGTTTGCCAAATATGCCAGTCTTATAGTCCACATTTTGTTGGGTCTCTAACTGGCGATCTCGTCTTCTAATCAAGGATTAAACATGGGAGACTTTTGGCTGTGGTTACAAACTTTGTGTCTGGCAGAAACAAATAACTGGGAGAAGTTCAAAAAGGAAACCAAATACACAATATGTTTATAAGCAAGATTGAACCTGATAGATTTTTGTAACGATATAAAATCGCTGAAAGTGCATCTCAAGCCGTTTGAATAATACAAACCTTTTTTTTTTTCACTAACCTCGCACAAGTTATTCAATTTGTCATTTGCGACTTAAGCTTAGGGGGTTCAATGCAAGTGAAATGTCAGGACTCAAAATCATCACGCATTGTGGGTAGCTACGGTAGTATAGTGGTACGACACGACGCTGGTGGTTTTCGTCGTGTCGTAAGTTCGAGTCTTGAGGCCACCAAAAACTCGCCATGTATCCGGGGCTGATGCACTTTAAATGTGTTGAGGACCAAAGTCCTCCCGTTGGCGTTGTGTGGAAGTCAGGAGAGGGTGGGTTCCATTTCAGGCGTCGTCTTTACCTTTTTTGGCTGAGGTTCAAAATTACGAGGTCTGTCACCAAAAGCCCTCGTGTTGCTTCTTGTGCGACATTAATAAAGCAAACCAGATCACGCATCGTGGAGAAGCGTGACTTGGATGGGGAAGTGGGGTGTTAGTTCTTGTGTCGACTTCGTCACCTAATCATGGTGTTAAAATCACGAGGCTGTAGTTAACGAACCTTTGTGTCTGACAAAAGTTCCCTAATGTACAATTTAACCACCTTAAGATATAAGAAATAAACAGTCTTAAGATACAGTGCAACAAATTATACTTTACACACATGTAGTCGGATAGTCTACCAATTTAATCCTGAGACGAATGTGATTGAAAAAGTGATTTAAAAGTTTGTGAAGAAACATTTTATAACAAACGAAAAGCGTCTTCTGTAAGAACTTTGCTTATTTGATTATGAGTCAATATTTCCATGGCGAGGCACAAGTTTTAAGTGGGTCGAAAATAATTTTCCATTGGTGGGAAAACAAAAAGAAAGAAGATCAGAGCATCGATGGGAGAGCAATCGATTCTTTACTTAGTTTATTGGGAAAAAGCAGACTGTATTGATCGAAATCTGCGCTCCGTCTTTCCTTTTTCTTGCTTTTGTTGTGGCTGAACTTCGTGAGAATAAACTCTATTTCCAGTTAAAACTGAGGAACCGATTCTAAATCGATCGTTTACACTTGAGACTCTTTTATTGGAAACGATTTTTCGAAATTTTTGTGAATCTGTTCCGTTCCAACGGTTCTCCGTAATTCGGCGTCTTTCATACCTTATACATTTAAGGATAGAGATACGGGCGCGAAAAGAAAAAGTTATCTAATTTGAGAGGGGGAGAGAGAATGACTCCTTTCACTGATATAAAACGCTGAAGACAACGCTATCCGGAAAGGAGCGATCCCCCCCCCCTTTCCATCACCTCCAATTTTTAATGTTACATCATTCAAAAGCTTCTAATGAAATTATTACAGTGGCTCAATAAAGAAGTCGGATGCTATGTTATTGCATTTAATCGCCTAAAATAAATAGATAAATACATAAGAAAAATTATACTTTAATTTTTATTTTATTAAAATGAACTCTCTACTAATTTTTTTTTTTCGTAAGAAAAATGATTTCAGTTGGAAAAAAAAAAAAAAGAAAGAGGTAAAAGAATTTTTAAAAATCAGTCAAAAAAGAACTTGGACAGGTGGCAATATTGTCTTCTTTATAGGCTATACAAAGTGAGATTTCCCATCGTGGCATTATTTGTTGATTTAAAATTTTAAATTTCGCATTTCAAGCTAAATTTTTATTCATTGCTGTGAATATAGTAAAATTAGAAGTTTCAAATGGGAAGCAAAGAAGTCAGACGTGAATTGAGGTAAGAAAACTCGTTTTAAAGTATCATTCAGAAGGAAAATCGATTCGAAAATTCAGTAAAGTTATAAATAGATGTCATTCTACAGTTTTTGATATAATTAAACGTTTCAAAATTTCAAAATCAATTGAAAATAAACAAAAATCTGGAAGACCAAAAGCATTTTCGAACAAGAAGTAATGATGGATTGTAAGACAATGCGTTTTAAATCCTAAACTTTGTGTTCCTAAGCTAACCAATGAAGTGTCACAATATCATCATAAAATTGTTAATCCATAAACAATAAGACTGATTTTACGTAGAAATAATTTACATGGAAGAGAGGCACGTATAAAAAGCCAATTATAAATAAATGCAACTGATTGAAAAGATTGAAGTTCTCAAAAACATATAAATATAAAGACTTTTCTATTTGGAAAACGGTTTTATTTGCTGATGAAAGCAAATTTAATTTGTTTTGCTCAGATGGACAATTTTATGAGAAGTGAAACCCAAATCAAGAACTTCAAGAGCTACTGTAAAGGATGTTGGCGTCTCTGACATAGTTTAGACCTGCATGTCTGCCATTGGTCCAGGAAAACTTCACATAATTGTTGGCATAATGGACGACACAATTTATTTAACCATGATGAATAAATGTTTGCTACAAAGCACCGATCAATTGGAGATTAAGGAGATTTCAATTATTATGAAGACCATGTTCCAAAACATACAGCAAATATTGTGCACCCATGGCTTTTGTATAAATACCCACATGTGTTAGAAACACCTCCTCAAGCACCTGACCTAAACTTGATTGAAAATTTATGGACATATTTTAAAAATAAATTTTAAAAAAAAACATTGTAAAGAAAAAATTGACTTAAAAAATACACTCCATTTCAAATGGTCAAAAATTGATCCATTTTTGTAAAAAACTTGTAGGGTCAGTGCCTGAAAAAAAAAGACTGAGAGCCGTAATAAAACATAAAGGACTGCCGACAAAATATTGAAAGCTCTTCAATTTATTATATACTTTAAGTGTCCGAGTTCTTTTTTGGATTTATTTTTTTTTGTGTATATTTTTAGTGTTTATATATTTTCAATGAACGAAATTACTTTTGTAATTATTTTTACCATGCTTATTGTAGATAAAACTTATCGTGATTTTTCATTATATTTGGTTTTGTTATACTATGTATTTTTAAGCATCAAAATAATGACTGAACTATGAGAAAACCAGTGTCCGACTTCCTTAATGAGCCACTGTTGTGTTTAGTTTATTTTGAGCTACGACTTTGTATGTGTGTGTTTTTTTTTTAATGGAATAACTGCTGAGCTAATACCGCTAACTCATTGGGGGAGGAGCCGATTGAGCTTGATCACAAGCATCGTGGCCGGCGAACTAGCTAAATGTCGTCCTCGTTACTGGACAGTGGTGCAAAATTACGAAGCCTATCACTAATAGTCCACTTGTCGCTCTACTGTGACGTTGATCAAGAATCACTACATAATCAGACTTAGTTAATCCAGTGGTTCCTTACGTTCGTGACTAGCGAAGTACAATAAAGATATGATCCTGATTCCATGGAACTGGCATGCCGAAATAATTATTTGCTTTTATGTTAAAATACATATTTGTCTCAAAGTCTGCAACATAGTGGAGTGTGGAATTTATGCCAGTACCTAGGTTTTGTTCTCGTCATTTGGCATGACTTAAGTTGCCATTTGGTGTCATGCATAGCTTTTGTGTATGCTTGGTGTAATTTTAACTAAAACCAATTATTTTCCATGCTATTCATGTAAAGGTTTTGAAGAGTGGTTGAGTTTAATATTACGCTGTTCCCCTTTATTACGTAAATCTTTATTCGATCTGAGATTCGAACTCGTTGATCTTTCGTATATCAGATAAGTGATCTGTCAATCGATTTACTGACAGCCTCCTCACAAGTTTTATTTTTGAAATGAATGATTCAAAAATAGCTATATAAGCTGATATACGCATCTCTATTTGCTGCACTATATTACATTAATTGTACTGGTTCGAAGTAAAGGTTATTCCAAGAAGTTACTTGTCCCTCTGATTTTTGAACTTTTCTTTCGCAATTGACCTTAGATTAAGGCTAAATAATGGGCAGGAATAACCAAAGTAGTGAATTAGGTTCTCATTGTCTGTATTTCGGCGGTTCAATGCTCGGTTCCGTTAAAAATAATAGTGTCTAGAAAAGAAGATGACTGTTGAAAATTAAATGCATTGGAACCTCCAGGTTTGATATATTTGTGGAATAAAGGATTCATGACCTATTAGGAGTGGATTCGGGTCTTGTCTGTCCAAACACCTCGTGTAGTAGTGATTGAAGTACGTTTATTCTGTCTGAGTCTAAATCTTCTCGTTGGCATGGTGTAGATGTGGAGTGGAAGATGTAAACTAGAATGTCGACCATTAAACCATGGTTTAGTTAGGAGAGGGGGATGCCAGCTTAAGTATGCTTCTAGAGCAACTAATTAAAAAACTAAATTATACCGTGGTTTAAAAGTTCAAAGTTCGTCCTCAATAACCACTGTGGTTTTTAAGTGTGAGGTTTAGAAACAATCAAAGATTTTGGTGTGGTCGCACTGAGCAACACGAGGGCTATTAGCGACGAACCTCGTAATTTTGAATCTCGGTCAAATGACTAGAACTACACCTGAGCTGTCACTGCCCTCACCTAACTTCCCCACTACTCTCCAAGGTAAGGAGAACTGTAGACCTCAACAGATTTTACGTGCATCAGCCATGGCTACACGGCGGGTCTTTCGTGGTATCAAGGTTCTATCCCCAGACTTGACTAAAATTGCTGGTCGCGATCATGCCTACTAAGCTACCGCGGACCAAAACAAAGAATTTGTAGAATTTATGTGTCATAATGTAGAAAATTAGCGAGTGAGAAATCCATTCGGATGTCGACCTCGTTATTTGGTTATGGTTTGTTATTGAAAAGTCTTATAGGTTTATACCCCACCGTGTAGTTTTAATTCATTGTTTAGTACAAAACTCAAACCGAAGATAGTTTCGACGCTTTGTGTTTATATAAATTTGGAGTCATTCCTTTTGTAAGGTGAACCGAGGAAGGCATTTTTAAGTTATAAAATATTTTTTCTCTCTGTTTATTTTAACGCGAGCGCGATCTATTCTAAGATCACGAACATGTGACCGACGATGTTTTGGTCGAGTTGCGAGTTCGAGATCTGATTTCTCTTAAGACCTGTCGTATTAAAGAAGCTGATGTCGTCGATGAGGTATATTAAACCTGTTGTGTTCAAAGCACGTTGACATAGCGTAGATATTATGAGAGTGAGGTGCCAGCTCCGGTATCATCCTCGTCACTTGATCGTGGATCAAAATGACAAGGTTCCTCTCTTATAGCCATAAGTGTGATGTTAATTAACAATCGTTCAAATTATTAACTGAAAATAATTATGGTTATACTTGTGTCGCGAAAATTGTTTGTCATTATTTAAATTTTTCTTTAAGAAATACGATAAGTATGCATATAAATATTAAATTGTTTCTGCATTCTATACATACTTAATAAAAGCATGTGTTGTATGTAGTAAAAATGCATATGATTATTAGCAAAAATATATATAAATGATACTGATTTAATTTTTGATTGCTAGTAATTTTAATTGCCAGAATTATTAAGTATGTTTTAATAATCTAGTTTTATTGATTTTTTTTAATTACAAAACTTAGTTATATTCAATTTGTTTTAAAAAAATTGCTTTTTATTTATATATTATCTTACTTTTAAGTATGCCTTGCAATGAAAAGATTAAAAAACAGTGCCCAAGACTGTCCCTAAATCACATAGAGTGGCTCCAGTGCGACGTTAAAGTAATTAATGAGTATAATATTTAAAAAGAGAGAGGGATTGTATTCAATGACTTTCCTCTTGGGGAAAAAAAATGGCTAACCTTATCCTATCTTTTATTTATCCGACTCTGGGAGAAAAATAAAGAGATATTTTGAATCCGTCCGTTGTTGTGCACTTCAGCATCGGAGAATCCGCCTTATCTCATCAAGCGACACTCTGCCTGCGAAAGGGTTGGTCTTCGTGAAGGATATGTTTCCTGTCTAACACATTCTGGAGATAACGCTATCTGTCATTGCGCGGGGGATTGGATTTTAGTTGTTTCATAGACTCTTAATGATGATCCGGGATCAAATTCAGATGTGGGAATGGGAAAAAGTTTCGTCTTCTCGTGTGATTCAGGAAGCCAAGGAAATGTAGTGAATACAAGTTTACTGTTTTGTAACTCTTATTGTTCTGTATGAGTGAAACTGTTTCCTGTTTTCCTGAACGAATTATCGAAAGAAATAAATTCACTTTTTTCGCGTTTACGCGTTCAACTCTTTCACAAATTCAGTATCTGTCAAAAAGTTTTTAAATGCATTTCACTGCGACATCAAAATTGTTCATCGCAGTTTCTCTTTTTACAAAAAAAAAAAAAACAAAGTTGAAAATGGACATACATTTTATATTCTAGAAACCAGAATAACAGCTTTTGGATTGTTTAAAAAGAATTCTGTTTAAATTGAACGTGTTTGACGATTTTTTTTTTTTTTTTTTTTATGATCATGGATTTAAAATAGTTTATCATCCATACTATATGCATAAAGGGTGTCAAAAAATAACTGTTTCTGGCCATAGATGGCGTTTCTAAGGCTAGTTGATGTTTCTGTAAAACGACTGATTCATAGGTTAGTTTTGATTGGTACCGCGTCGAGTTGTTTCCGTCGATGAGATGTGGATTCATTATTATACACAGAAAACCAGATAATAATAAAAACAATGAATTTAATTGATTGATTCTTTGTGGTATATAAAGCAACAAAGGCAATAATACCGTTTAAAATTTGCTTTTCATTCAATCGATGTCAAAACAATGAATTGTTTTCGATGAATGTGTTCCAAAGAAGGCGAAGACTTCACTTCCGTTTTTCCATATAACTTCACATCCAATTTCTTTGTTGTTTAATATGACTTTCATTTACTTTTTCCTGTGCCTTTTAAATACTTTTTAAATTTTTTGAGAACTTTTAGTATTTTTTATCATTATATTATTTTAGTTTTATTTTCTTTACAAAAATGATTCTTTTATTATCACGCGTTTTGAATTTTATTTACTCCATTTATTAATACTATTTGTATCTTTATTCTGATAGTTTTATCTGATAGTTTATTATATATATATATATTTTTTTGATTAAGTGTATGTTAATAGTGTTCTTTTCAACTTTTTTTTTTTTTTTTTTTTACTATAATATATAATTCTTGTGTATTAATTTTGTTTGAATCAATCCACTATTTTAAGAAAGTCGTGTTTTAAAATCAAAACTTTTTACAACAAATCTTTAATTAATTTTCTCGAGTACATATTCTATGTGAAAAATTGCTTTCACAAGTTTCACGATTTCAAAATTCCATACTTTGAAAAGTAAACGACACAGAATGATAAGCAGTACATGAATACAAAGGAATAATGTGGAAGTTTTATATTGTCAACGATAGATGTCCCTCATCTGTTCTTTGTGAAGATAGCAAACGAAAGCTGTTTTAGAAGCCTTCACGAGCTACCTCGCAGTTGGATCGGTCGCGGTGGACCAGATGACTCGTTGTTACACAGCTGACCACCCAAGTCATCTGATATGGGCTAAGGTTATTTATTTTTTTTTATTTGTAAAATATAAAGTGCATGTTCCACCTTTTTACCTACAAATTTATTTGAACTTAATTGATTCGCAGCAGAAATCTTTTGTTTATCACTGACACTTTACAACGTCTTTGGCAGGAATTTACATATTAAAGTGACATTATGCGTATAACCAAAAGAAATTATCTTTGGTTATACTCATAATGTAACGAACTTGTAAAAAAACTTCCATATTTTCTTTTTGCATTCATGTATTACTTATTCTAAGTCATTTATTTATGAAAATCTAACATTTTGAAATCGAATAATTCATTTCGAATAACCCTATATTTTTCAAAAGTTTGTGTTACATATATTTAATAAATAGGGCCGTTTATTTTAAATGAATGTTTTAATGCTTTTGACAAAACGCTTAAATATAACTTTTCGAAGATGTTTATGGCAATCGTAAGAAAAAGCTTTTTGTAATAGAAAAGTTCCTTTTTTAGAAGTTGGTTAACTGTGTTAATTAATTAACATTTTAAATATTTTTTGAGTCTTTGTCTTTGGTACCAATTTTGTCCATATGCAACGAGAATTATTATTTAACGATGAAAAGAAGCTTTATTGTGTCTTTTGGAGCGATGATCAATATCAGATCCGATCTAATTTTTCTGAAAAGAAGATATTAACATAGTTTTCGAACTCTTTGGACAAAATAGTTAGGTTTTCTTCTTAAAAGAATATTTTTCTCTCTTGTTTAGTCCAAGTTTAGATCAACTTCGATCCGATAGTATCCATCTTAATAAATCAGTGGAAGAAGTGATCCGAAGACTCCGACCCACGGAACCTATTATTTTCCTGCTGGGACCGGAATACCATTTGTTTAGGGATTGTTTACTCTACTGTGTCTCTCTCTTTTTCCTCTCATATCGATTGAAGGGGCGCGCCCTCCCTTAATGCGCCCCTCGAGGAACTGTGGGCAGTTCGCTGACCGGCGCGATCGATTCGACGGTGTTGCGTCTCCTTGAATTTTTTAACGATGGGAGTTGCGAGAGAAATTAGAACGGTCAGTGGAAACATCATATGCTGTGTTGGAAGAAGTTGAACCATTTCTGGAATGGACCTGCTTCACTGCTTTGGTGAATATTAATGAATCGAATGGATGGTGTCTTAGCGTTGATGAAATTTTGAGGCAGTGGATCGGTAGCCGGTATGCATTAAATTCGATTACGAGCTTGCTATAATTAAATGTTTGACTTTTTCGATTCTCTGTTTGTTTAATGAATGCTCTTCTAGATATCTGTATTTGCTAATTACAGCTTAATACTCAAGGTTGCCGAGCTCACCCAAATGGGCTTAAAGCTACGAATCGTTCTCCTGGAAACAACCACCCATTCACTCAGCATTTATTAAATTAACCCTCCAAAAATTGTAAAGTAAGGTAGGATATAACAGAAAATTTGTTAAACTAATAAAATAAGAAATTACATAAAAAAAATTACTAAGTATTTACCCAGCAGGAAATATAGGATACAAATATAAAAAATGTACTTGTTAAAGTTTGCTTGCAAAAATAAGATATATTACAGATATCTCCATTATGAATATGTATACAATTAACGCAACTCTCCCCATAACCAAGAAAAAATATTCATTGCGAAATACATGCAATCGCATTGTTTTCTTCAAAATACACATACAATACAAAATACCTTTAGAATTCGGGTTAAGAACTGTAGAATAAGAACTTATAAGACTGACAAAAACTGGATGGGAAAAAACGAAAAGAAAATTTGACGTTCATAGCTGCCTGTTTCTGCCTAGCACAAGTTTCGTTAAACGCTGCCAATACGCCTCGCATTTTTGAACTACAGTTTGATGACTAGGTCGACACCTGAACTAGCATCATGTGCAAACATGAGGACATCGAGGCATAGCCCATCTGAATGACGTGTCTTAAATGGAAACAAAACTCAAACACACGCGGGTGGACTGATACAACACCGGTCACGAGCGTAATACCATAAACCACTCGGTTACTTCGGCGTTTTCTCGTCAATTTTAAATGACCATGGTAGACTAATGGGAAAATAACGAGTTTTGTATTCTGTAAATCATGAGTTCGAGTCCGCAGCCAATACGCCTCGCAATTATGAACCACAGTTTGATGACAAGATTGATGTCTCAGCTATCATCCCGCGATCCTACATCTTGTCATCATGAAGAATTTGAACCCCAGTAGATTTAACATGCATCAGCTCCTCCTACACGACGGGTCTTTATTTGCATCAGAACTCATACCCACGACGCCGGCCATGAGCTCATGACCGACCACTCAGCTACCGCCACCGCTAATCACAGATGGAGAACTCCTGTTTGTGATTTTGATCTAGCTTCTTTTGAATATTAAATAATGGCTGTGTTTTAGTTATGGGTGACAGTTATTTGACATTTCTCATTTGAATAATTAGACGGGCTATATAAATTAATGAAAATTGATATTTAATTCTGCGAAAAAACTCGATTCATGTTGATAGTTACGCTAGGAAGACACGAGATTGCTCAACCTTGGGTGAAGTATCATTTACCACCAACTTCACTAATTTGTGCGGTTTACCAGATGAAATATGAGTGGAATTGCCTCCATCGGCTCCATAATACCATATAAGTTACGAAAAAATAGAATTACGCCACAAACCATTTTAGAATATTTAGCTTACAATGTTTTTACATAAAAATAATTTGACTTTTGATGATAATCAGTGCCGGATATTTTGATTTCAATATAACCTCCGTGTAGTTAGTTGAATTTCATTTTATTTTAATCTTTGAAGGGAAAAAAATGCTTCTTTAAAATGCGTATAAAAACATGCACGTAACGGCATCGACTATGTTTCAGTCGAGTCGCTCGCTCGAGTTCTCTTTCACAGAGACCCATCGTGTTGCGGGTCCTTTGTATGATTAATCTGTAGGGTCTTAAAATCCTCCCAAAAGCATGGTGTGCAAGTTAGGAGAAGGGGTTCCAGCTTAGGTTTCGTCCTTGTCATTTAACCGCAGTTCAAACTCATTAGGCATGTGCTGTGACGGGCAGAGAAAAAGGCAACGGGTTACATTTATTGATTGATTGTCTGATAACGTTACAGAAACAATAGAAGGGCTTTTGGTGACATATCTCGTAATTTTGAACCTCGGTCAGGTGACGAGTATGATGCTTAGCTGGGAAATTTCCTCTCCAAACTTCTACACCACGCCATCGGGAGGACTTGGAGATCTGAACAGATTTAGCGCACATCAGCCCTGCTAGCGACTTGATGGAAACAACGCGTGCTCCGATGTGTTTGTGAGAAATCCTTCTTTATAATGCGTTGTAAATAAAATTTATTAAAAAACTATACAATCTACTTTTTTAATTTTCCAACTGAGCTATAATCCAGTTTTGTAAGCAGCAAACTAATTAATCAGGTTCGAGAAATTTTTCTTCGCTATCAGCCGAGATTTTTTTTTTCTAGATTCCGTAAGTCACAAATAAGTCGACAAAGCTAGGCATTGGAATTTGTTGAATTCCACAATGAAAAACGTGACGCAAGTTTTTTGTGTTTAAAATAATTCAAGAGTGACCTGAAGGCAGAAAGCAGATTACAACGATCAAATCTTTGGAATCCTTTCAAAGGCAAAAAGCTTTTCTCGCCCGTCGGAAACAATCTTATAAAAGTCACTGGCTGGGTTTCTTTTGTTTCTTCTTTTCTTTTTGTTCTGTTTGATGTTCGCATTTTCTAACCAAGTTAACCGGAAAAAAGATTAGTTGAAAAATGTAAAATCACTTTTCATTGTGTTCACGAATTCGTCTGTTGTTTGCGTCCAACCGAAAAGGACTTTCAAATATTAATTTATTTTGGTCTTCGCACTCGAATCAGTTGGTATACGAGTAGATAGAGTTTTTTATTTCGTGCGACGACACCAGATGCTGAGGTATTATAGTTGGCTACTCTGTCTTCATACAACATCTTTGAGGGCAAATTCAACGCTTAATAATCCTCATTATTATGGTTCTAGTTCGAGTATCGACTTTACCAAAATCCCCAACTTCAAATTCTCACCAGATTTGATGTAAATTATTAGAGAATTTTGTGTTAGCTTGAATTTCGTTCTCTTCTCATGATACGAGATACCAAACCGTTATCAATAGCTCATTGGGTAGAATAGTAGCGAACGTTTTGTTAAAATCTGGTTAAATAAATAGATGGCAATATTCGCCTGTTGTTAGGAATTATACCCCCTAACTTCCTAACTACTTCAACACGAGGTCTTTGAGAGCCTATAGATTTAATGTACACTAGCCCAGCTACACGACAGGTCTTAAGTGTCATCTTGGACTTGAACTCACTACTCGACTAAAACATAATCAGTCATGGATTTACGATCATGACCACACGTCTACACAGGCTGCGGTCATGATGTGGAAGTTAGGAGAGATAGGCACTTACTCGGGTGTCATATTCGTCATCAGACCATGGTTCAGAATATCAAGGCTGTGATACATTAGCCCCTTGTTGGAAAATTGAACGCTTTCTGATACGAA
>BMAW01022663.1:631709-812161 GCA_019974015.1 Nephila pilipes
TTGGTACTACGTTCAGTTACGTATTGCCAGCACAAAATCAGAAAAAGCGTTTGGGTTGCAAAAACTCATCAGTTGAGCAGAAAACTTTGGAAGAAAGTTATATTTAGTGATGAAATAAATTCAACATTTTTTTGGAAGCGATAGTCGTCACGTTTGGAGAAAACCGAACACCACTTTGGATCAAAAAATTTACGTCCTACAGTTAAACATGGTGGTTGCTCCGTTATGGTTTGAGGTTGTATGTCTGCAAATGGGGTAGAAATTTAGTTTTTTATAGATGGTATAATGGATCATAACTTATATGACATATTCGCAACAATCTTAAAAGTGCACAAAATTGGGTTTAGATGGAATTTTATATTTCAGCACGACAACGATCCCAAACACACGGCACGTAATGTCAAAATGTGGTGTCTTTTCATTTATAACAGCAATTGCACACACCGCCACAGTCCCCTGACATCAATGTCATAGAAAATTTTGAGGCCACACTAGAAACAGCGGTCCAAAACACCAGATTAGAAACAAAGCCCATTTAAACAAGAAGAATGGGATAAAATATCTCCGATACCACTAAAAAATTGGTCGAATCGGTACCAAGACATTTGGAGGACATTATAAAACCAAAGGACATGCACAACAAATACTGATACTGTCTATGCATGTAATATATCAGAAAAATTTCATTGGTGTATCTTAATTTTTGAGGTAAAGATCTTACCTATGTTTACTTCAAATATTTGTGAAACTTTTAATTTTAGATATTTTTTTTGTTGATTTTCGTTATTTTTATAAATTAACCCTTTTATATGAAAGTAAAAATACGTCTCTATTCTAGTTAATGTGTTATTTTCATTAAAAGTTGGATTTATCAAGTGAAAAAGGTGTATCCTCAATTGTTTGAGCCACTGTATTAATGTTCAGCACTTTTTATATAAACAAAGTTAGCATTTTCTGAAATAGCTTTAGTTTTTAACCTGTCAGATGCGAGGAGTCGAGACAGGTGGCACCCATCCGATGCCTCTACCCGTCTCAAAGTTCATTTAACTCTGCTCCGTAATTTTGAACCTTGATCATTTAAGGAGTCCATACCTGAGCTGGCACTCCGCTCTCCACAACCTCGTCCTTTGAACCACTGCACGAAGGCACATTTGGTACGATACCCGAACCTTAACTCAACAGTTAGAAATCATTTTCTCCACTTACTCAATTTGCCTTGAATTCCACAAGTATAAAAATTTTGAGTTTAATGCATCAACTCACTACAGATGGTCTTTAGGAAGGGACGATTCCCGAAGCTTTATACCAGTTATGAATTCGTTTCTCAATTAACCAAACACAACAGTCGGTTCAGCTCAAAATTTTATCAGGTTCATTTCTCGTTATTTAAAATTTATCATAAAGTAAACAGTTTCAACTGTAAAGTTACTTACTGTGAAAAAAAAATTGGATGGCCGGCACGCCTGAACTATTTTCTTTAGAACTTGCTTTTTTAGTTTAGTTTAGTTTAGTTTAGTTTTTTATTAGACGTCGCATAGAAACAACACGAGGGCTATGGGCGACGGACTCTAATTCTGAATCTCGTCAATTGTCGAGGGACCTGTGAGACTTGCACCCTCTCTCTACTTCCACACCAATGGAGGACTTTGAGCCCCGACAGATTTCATGTGCATCAGCCTCAGCTACTCAGCGGGTCTTTGCGAGCCAGGATCAACTCCGCGACTGAACGAAACCCCGCCACGCATCGAACCATGACCTCTAGCTACCGCTGCCACTCTTTAGAACATGAGAAAAATTAAATGCATAAAGATTATTCAACAGTTTTTTTTTTTTTTTTACTAGTCTGGCTTCAATTTTAAGATCTGTTTAATAAATGTAATGTAATTTTATTAAGATATTGAAGCGGGTTGTGTTCGTAAATCTGTTGCAGAAGACAATTTCTCAGTCATCCAAGCAGTTGGTGTACATGTTATGATCAGCTTTCTTATTCAAGGACATTGTCACACCTTGACAGTCGTGTGCTATTATTCACTTCACTTCATAGATTTTCGTCGGATTCTTTTCTCGGCCTCTGATGAATCATCGTTCGAAGTTACTTTTCCTAAGCAGGGCGATCGATATTCGGCACCCTTCGACGACCCCCGAGGGGATTGGCAGAATAATGCTTTCCTCACCCCCGCCCTCTTGCATCCGCCGAAAGCAACGGAATTCCTTTTTGTTTCGTTCTTTTTGCCATCAATCTAGCTTAAATTCCGTACCATTGGAATGTCTTTGCTGAACATTGAAATGTGATAAACTTTTGATCTCGTATAGGTCTCATTTTTTAAGATCTGGGATGTATTTTTTTTTAATATTATTATAATTTTGAAAGGTAGGGGAGTGCGCAACCTTCTAAAATTTATAATGTTATAACGTTTTGTTTGGCGTTCATAAAGTTTTGGCGTGAAACAAAATCTATTTTTAATGGATTGAAAGATTTTTAAAAAAGTTTCTATGCTATTGATGAGTGTACTCCCCCCCGGGTGGGGCGCTTTATCCTCTATAGACATCTTTTCGTTGTTAATAAATAAGAATTCCCCTCCCCCAAATGCTTGAAATAAAGTCAGATTAAGCGAGCTTTTTTTAAAGTTAATTGTGAGACATATTTGCCACTTGGTGCTTAGTGTCTCTCATATTAGCTTCCTACTTGGCATTCTTATAAAAAATATCTGCTAATTTAGTTTTTTTTAATTCGTACTTAATTAATTTCGAATTTTGTTTTGGTTTAAAATTTTACACTCGAAGCTGGATGATGGAGTTTGTAATTTTGACCCAAGGGGTCCAGTAACAAACATAACTCTCTAAACTGGCATCTTACTCTCCACATCCACGGCACCCCATTTTGAACATTGGACTGAATGATTTTGGTTGATAGTATAAGCCTTCTTGTCAACCAAATTTCTTTCTTTCTTTCCCCCCCATTTCTTAGCATCTAGACCACAGTTAAATCGTGTTTAGCGCATCATAGCCATATCTGGCTCTTGTGCCAATAAACTTTACATTCACTCACTCTTGGTTGACAGTATTTCTGAAGAAGATATGTTTTTGAGCTTTAAAACGGCCGTGGTAGCCTAGTGGTTAAGACATCTGACTCGTGGCTGGCGGTTTTCGTTGAGTCGTGGGTTCGGGCCTTGATGCCACTAAAGACCCGCCGTGTAACTGGAGCTGATGCACGTTAAATCGATCGGGGCTCATAGTTCTCTCGTTGGTGTGGAAGTTAGGAGAGGGGCTGCCAGCTCAGGTGCCGTTCTCGTCATTTGAACGTGGTTCAAAATTACGAGGTCCGTCGCCAATAGCTCTCGCGTTGCTTCTAGTTTGACGTTAATAAAACCAAACCTATTGAGCTTTAAAACAAAGAAAGAGAACGAGTGATATATAGTCAGACTTTGTTGAGCGCCTCCTCGATGCACGCAGATTCGATAAATGGCAAACATTTTGTTTTGCCTACTTTCAATTTGTATTTTCTTGTCATTCGTTCTGAATGTGGCTTTATTGTAAATTAATTTATTACGTGATACCTGATAGACAAGACTAAACAGAGAAGAAAGATGAATACTTGTAGAGTAATTTGGTAATGCTTTTGAGCATAGTGTATTATTAAAGTATGGTATACATTACTTTTGAGCTTTTAAAGTGTATATACTTAATATGTCAAACTTCTGTTTACTTTGTGAATTGAGGTAGGCCAAATAGTAGGTAATTTTATCCGCTTTTGCCAATCATTAAAAAAATTTACAAGTTCTTATAATTAGGAAAGAAGAGCCGAAACTTCGGTATAAAAATGAACTATATATTTCTGTGTGCATGTTTATGTTATATAACATACATTTTTTATTTATTTATTTTGCAAATTAATATCAAAACAACTTATAATGATAGATTGCTTATTAACTCTAGGACTAGTAATGACGAACTTCGTAATTTTAACATTGGTCAAGTAATGAGGATGATATGTGAACTGGCACTTCCCTCTAAAAATTATCACACAACGAGAACGGGACGGATTGAGTCTCGATAGATTTAATGTGCATCAACCTCGCTACTCGAAGTGTCTCTAGTGGAATCAGGATTCGAACCCTTTACTCAATGGAAGTGAGCTCGCTACTATGACCACTCCGCTGCCGTGACCTGAAATGAAGTAATTAAAATGTATTTTGTCGTTTTCCCTATTGACTGAGCTAAAATGACGTCGTTTTAAAGCTGTTTTATTTAGCGCTCTGTCGTCTGGGGATGAACTCTCAGGTGCTTGCCTTCTTTAGGCAAGTACGGGTATCACGACCCCGATACTGTATTCTTGTCAACCATTTTTACCTTTTTTTCAACTTCACGTCTAGACCACAGTTTAATCTTGTTTGGCGCAGCATAGCCACATCTGTTTCTTTGCGTATTTAAGCGTTAAACGAAATCTTCCTTGTATTCAATGTTGGAAGCTACGAGAAGGATCGCATATGAGTCGTTGAGAAGCCAATATGCGGTTTACGTCCAGAAAACAAAAATTGAGAAAGTTAATGTTTTTTAATACATTAATTAAAAAAAATTTTAGTTTATTAATTTGATCAGAAAAAGTCTTTTTTCTATGGGTAGGCTCTACAACGAAACAAGATATGCACATGATGTGATTTCCATGTGTTGTTCTTCATGTTTTGTAAAAGTCGTGTTGTATCGAACAATTATAAATAGTGATAGTTGCAGTTATCATGAATTTGTTGTTTTTCAGTGTTACCAACAAACATCGAATGGTGAAGAATTTAGTTTCTATTTCAAAGTTTATCTAAAAAAAAATATTGTTAAATATTGGATTTATTCACAATGACTCTTGATATAATTATATAACTTATTCAGAAGCTATTAAAAAATGGCTGTCTGACCTAGAAAAAACGAAACAACAAGTAAATCCTTTAATAACTAAGAAGAATATTATTTATTCCATTCAAATTTACAAAAATCAGAAAATATCAAAAAAAAAAAGGGAGGGGGACTTACCGCTTTGTCTTCTAAGCGACTCGTATATTAATGCGAAAATATAATTAGATAAAGAATAACATTTTTGAGATGTAATTTGAATTTCTGACCGTCTTTGAATGTGAAATATATATATTTTTTCTATTAAAGAGCGTAAAACTTAGCATTATTTAATTACTTTGAAAATTTTAATCAATTTTCATAATTAGAAGGGGGAGGGGGTTGGCTCGACACTGGCTTTTGAGGCGTTACAATCGGTTGTTTCCCGAAGTGTCTGTTTAGTAGAGGATGTCATCTCGCGATAGACGTAATTCATTAACACTTAATGAGTGTTGCTTCCTCGTAATTAAATGCATGTAGATGATGTCATTCATTAACACCGAAACGGAAACTGATGTCTTCCTTCTTAATGGGATATTCGTCACCTTCTTAAACGCATTCCTTTGTGGTTTCCTTTAATTTAAAGTTCGGATTATTATTTTAGGAAATTGCGAAAGTTATTGAAATTGGGAAAGTTTGTACCATATGAATTGAATTCTTTGCAGTGTTGGCCTGTCTTAATTACAGTTGACGTGAATAGGTGTGTACTTTAACTAATTTTTTTTTTGTTTAGAATTTAACAATGAGTTTTATAAGTTTTGTGAAAAAGAAAATAAGAGGGAAATATGTAGAATTCTCCTTTTTTTTTTTTTTTTTTTTTTTACATATATTTATTGCATCAGTAACGAAATCTATTGAAAAAACAGGGCAAATATGCATACCAACTGCGAAAAACTACAATTACGAAATTGAAGAAGCCACAACCATATGGGACAAATAAAGTTTAACATAACACTTTGAATTTATAAAATTATAAATATTCAGTGTAACCAAACTACCAGAAACACGAACGATATCCTGTCGATAATGGAATTCATCTCGTGCTATTTTCAACATGTTCAGAATAACAGTTTGAACGGCTTTTGTTATTCGGTTCCCCCCCCCCCTTCTCAGTTAGTCTATGTTCGCTGATAGTGGTGGAAATTTTTTTTACCTTTTTTAAGTAGTTTCAAAGAAGGGCGGGGAGGGGATATAAATTATAGACTTAAATCATGGCTTGGTCGTCATGTGCTCTGCGACCAATCCACCGTATTGTACTACTGGATGTCGTTCATGTATCTGGTGGACGTCGCATGAAAACTTTGTTATGTTATAAATTTTTAAAGTATTAAAGTTGTAACTTCTTTAATTTTGCTATTATAGCTCTTCGAATTTGGAGTATTCTTTTGTACATATCTTGTATTACGAATGCTAAATAAAATTTAATTTATATTTTCAACTTTTAGTTATGCCATCGAAACAGTTTAAAAAAACAGCTATATCTAATTTTGTTAAAACGGGCGGGGAGAAGGTGAGGAGTAGAAGTTTTTAAAGTCAATGAAATAATTTTAATTAATAACTGCTTTTCTCTGATTTAAAGTTGAGATTTGTTGACTGACGTCCGTTTACACGTTTTCCGAGTAAAATGCCAAAAAAATTCCGGTTCTTTTCTGTAAAGGTTTAACACCTAGTATAAAAATGTTTTGTGCGTAATGTCCTCTTTAATTCTCAGCTCAGAGAAAATGTGCCTGGATTGTCTCTTATTCGAGTCAAGTGAGAGGAAAGTAAACTGTCCTGCCATCTATCATTACACAAAGAAACTACATTTCTGATTTGATAAAATATTTTTTATCACGGTTCTGTAATGCTCTCATGCATCGGTAAAATAATATTCTAATGACATTTAAAGGCTTAAAACATTATTGGTGCTTAATATTCAGGTGGCTTTTCATTAGAAAATAAAGTATATATTTGCAACTCGTTACTGATTTAATAGGACACATAACACTAAAAATAACCAAAATTTCGAAAACAATTTTGAATGGTTTATGACATTTCATTGATCTTCAAAGCTTTAAACTTTTTCTCACGGCTTTTTTTTTTTTTTTTTTTTTTAAATTTTTCATGACGTCGTGTGCTTAAAATGTTAAGGTTCTTTTTGTAGTCAATGTCTTGTGGTCTTAAAAACAGTTTTGCATAATATTTTGAATAATTAAGTGCATGGGAGAAGGATTTAGTTAAATAGTTATTTTTTAAAAAATTCGTCTAATTAAGTATAGCTTTTTTCTTTTTTACTGTTTTCCGCATTGTTTGATGGAAGAAAATTAGAATTCTTCTATTCCTATTAGTTTGAAGAAGAATAGAGGAATATAAATAAAATTAGTTTAAATAAATCCATACATAGAACCATTAGAAACACTTCTAAAGAAACTGAGAAAAACATTGTTTAAAAATATTGAAATATATTAAAGTAGTAGGAATTTTAAAATATTGAAATATCTTGTAAAAATTAAAATTTTAAATAATTGTTTTTTTTATACCGGTTTTGGTTCCCCCCCCCCCCTTTCTTTCAGAAATGCATATTTTATCTGTGCACAAACAGAATGAATAAAAACTTTTTCTTATAAGTATGTAATTAAAAATAAGTTACTCTCCGTGTCACCTTAAAGGGACAAAGTCTGTCGACAGTAACCTTTTGTGTCTTAAATTCGATTTTTTTTATAAAAAATTTAAAATAAATGCTTTAATTCGTATAATTATTTCCATACCTTTCTCTGCACGGAGAGATTTTTTTTTTTTTTTTTTTTTTTTTTTGGTATGTTTGTATGCTTAAAATTATTTATAGTCATAAAAATTTTTTGTAAAAAATGAACGCTAATGAGGAAATTAACAAATAAATTGTAAATATATGTTACTCTCGCAGCAAAGCGATCAAGACGCAATTTCGGACAATACTTAACCTAATTACCGCTATGAATAGAGCAATGAAGACGGGAGATTCAATAGAATGAGTGTTAGAGAATGCAGTGTCGATGAGTGGATGTCGTCTAGTTTATGTAACACTTCTGGTTTTCGAACAAAGAACCTCATTCATTCACCCGAGATATATGATTAATTAAAAAAAAAAAAAACTTTTTTTTGTTAGGAATTGGGAACGATCTCTCAAATTCGTCTCGACATTTTTATTCACTTGTAGGGTGTTAACGCGATTGTAAGTGAAAACATGCTTAAAAATAACTCATAAATAGGTTTAATGTGTATGATAATTTTAAATGAATTTTTTTTTTTTGTTTCAGTTATAAAATCAATAAAAAAAAAAAAATAATTTAAAAAAAAAAAAAAAAAAAAATTAAAAAAAAAAAAAAAAACAACTCGGGTATCGATGTTTTATCTCACTCAGGCTGATAGCCATTTGAAACTTTTGTACATGTCACGCAAGCGACTTTTTTTTTTTAAAACAGTTTTAAAAATATGTATTATAATTATGCATAAAATGCTCTCTTTTAAAATTTTTATTTAAAATAAGTTGCATTTTTAGGAATAAGATAAGACGCCTTGAAAACATTAAAAAAAAAATCATTTGCCTAACCAATAGTTTTCATATAAGCAGCTATTTTTACTAAAAAATAAAACTTTTACTGTGTGTGATGATGAATTTAAATTCTCTACAGCGCGTAAATGAAGTGATAACCGTGGAAAGCGAAAAACGGATACTTTCTCTCTTTTGTGTTAGAAGGTGCGGTGAATTTCACCGTTGGTACATTGTTAGGTGTGCGGCGATTCGTCATCTGTCACTCGCTTCCGGCTACCGCTTCCGTTCGTTGTCTTTTATTCCTAAAGATGGGCAATAAAAAAAAGAGAGTGTTTTTTCATTAAGGTTGCGTAGGCGGATGATGGCCATTTAAAAGGCGATGGAATGCGGTATGCGATTGAATGGCTCGAACATGTAAACATCAAAGGCAAGGGCCGACGTAAGTCTTCTTTTTATGTTGTTGAATTTCTTTTGCGCGTTTTTATACATTCTTTTAAAATACTTCGATAATTATAGTTCAACAATTGTTCTTGAAGGAGTTTTTCTTCACTTTTTGATTTGAATTAATGAGAATTTTAAATTGCATTATCCGTTAACTCTTTTTTCATGCTTCACCAAAATAAAATAATTTTTCTGTAGGGAAAATTTAAATATTTTGAATTAAAAACAAGAAAAAAAATAGGTAACATATTTGTTACTCTTCCATCATTAAGCTATTTTGTTGAAAGTGACATTTGTATATAAAAAAAAAATTGTTTAAAATAATTATTTTATCTAAAATATGAACAACATGTGTATATAAAACTACGAACTGTGTACATATAAGATTTTTCTTAAGTTATCAGATTAATACTTTTTGTTTTGTATTTTTATAGTAAACATTATTAATTACATACATAATGTTTGATATATATATATAACGGGCTTAGTTACGAACATCATATTTGCGGGTTCAAATCTCTATTCCCTTCATAAATCATGCGGTGAACTGTGGAGCTGTTACACATCAAGTTCAACTAATCTTAGATGTGGAAATTCGAAGATTGATATAGTAATGCAGTTGTTATTTTCTTAATCGTGGTTAAATAAGCGGATGTCTATATGGATATCCTCTTCTTAAATCGTCTTGCTTGAAATTGTAGTACGATGTTAGTTAAAAAGGATGTCATATCCATTCCATTTATTTGGTTCTTAACAGTTTTATGACAATTTCTTTGAGTACCATTTTAATGGGATGTTGTTTTTTTTCTTTCCCAGATCCTTTTAGTTGTCGGTCATGAGGAACGTAAAGATCTCCGTGTTGGTGTGTTTGGTGTTTCTGACGTGCCTGTGCAACGCAGTCACAACCATTCCTTATCCACCCACTATGACAAAGCAGCCACCGCATGAACAGCTCTTCCAAGTCTCTCTCTCTCTCACCCAGGAAGAACAAGACAAGCCCTTCATCTTGGAATGCGAATCGAGAGGCAATCCAGAACCAGAGTAAGTTACTAACCCTTTCTGGGAACAAATCTTAAAACTGGGGTAACCTGCTTTGGACATGAATGAATCTCATTTGGTCACAAAATTACACTTCTGTGATTTTTCGATTATACATTTGGAATTTACTTTCGTTTAATACATTTTTCATTAAATATTTGAATAGAAAGAAAATTAAATGAGGTATCTCGTGCTACCCATAAATATCCATTGTATCTGCAAGAAGTATACTGGATGTGCAATAGACCTTTTATCGGTGCAGTAGATATTCATTGGAAATATATATTGCATGAATAATTGATTCAAATTCTTTGCTTGATCTGCCGTTGGAATCGGAATAACTTATTGTCTTGATAGGTTCGTAGTCGGAGAGTCGCTTGTTTCGGACTTCCGTCGAATACCATTTCGTCAGAAACCATCTTATAGAATAATAGTATCTATTTGATCTGGATTTCAAATGCGGGATATGGAAATATGGCGAAAGAAATGTTGTCCTGCATTTGATGATGGTTCTGTGTGACGAGGCTTCTCGTATTTGCGGGTTCAAATCTCTATTCCTTCAAAACGATAGTACAACGCACATTGTAATTTGTACAAAATTAGTTCATTGACCTTGAGGGATTTATGGGTACATATTAAGTGAGAAACTCTAATGTTGTTAATCGCGCGGTTTGTATTTCTTCGGTAAATTACAATGTATTCTCTTGAAAGGATTTTATTTCATAAAAAATATCCATCAAGTTGTATCATGCTTATGAACCTCTTTTGGTTTGTTTAATTGGACGTTTTTCTACCCAAAGTCCGCTAACCTCAGTCAACATTATCAAAAATATAGAAGAAGCAATAATGGAATGTCAAAATAGAGTAATTAAAAACAAAATACAATAAAAGTGAAAACGAAATATGGTATAAAAACCAATGCTCCTTATACGCCTTTTGCTCAATGAACGTTTCTGGGTATTTAATTATGCTCGGTACAAGGTCTTCTAACAACAGCCAATATGCTTCGTTATTTTGAACCAAGGATAAGTGATGAAGTCGACTTCTGAGCTAGCTTCCACTCTCTTCTCATCCACACCATGCCAACGTGGGGATTTTGAAGACCAACAGTAAAACCGATAGTTGCGTTTTTTCCGCCACAGGCAAAACCCTTAAATACCCCAAGCTTTAACAAAACTTCAATTATTTAAAAAACAGAATTACATAAGAACTATGTTAACTTGGAGAAAAAAAATTACATATAATTGAGTCGAGACAATAATACTCTTACAGATTCATGGAAAATTGTTTTTTAAGAAAACAAAATCTATTTATTTTTAACGAGCTTACGAACTAAACTAGTACCTTTTATTTTGAGAGATAATTTAAATATACTTTTAAAAGAATAAACAAAACTAGTACAATATTCAAATCTAATTAATAACTCAATTCATATTTAGTGGCCAACATTGCTAACCTTTTTTAGGTAGAAATGGTTCTAAAACAATATTTTAGGATTTTTAATGTAAAAAAAGTCATTTCGCTGGTAACAACAGTGCATTAGCAAAACCCTTAAATCGGTGCTCAAATTTGGCCCATTTTTAAGGGAAGTAAGGAATTTAAGAATTTTAACTGGCCTTCGTTCCTTACAAAAAATGATGAACCAAAGCCTCTTTTGTCAGCCAATTCTAAAGCGTTAAGATCGGCGGAATGACACCACCTATCAAGATGTTTTCGAGATATTTACAATGTGTCAGTAATTTATTTTTGCCCGCGTCTTTCAGTTTCACTGCATCACATAAATTTTTGAAGATTTACTATAACAATTCAGTAGACTGAATCTCGGCTCCAGTGCACATATCTCGCCTGGTCTATAATAAAGGGAGGGGGGAAACCCTCTACTTTATATTCTTGTTTTGAATCTTGTGTCGGTTCGTCTAAACTTTATATGAAACATTTCATTTTGTAGTCCAAACACAATGGCATGGTATAGTCAGTTCAGAGTTTTTTTTTTTTTCTTCTACGTCGACCTGAATGGTTAATTTTCAGCTTTAAAATAGCATTGTCAAAGGATTCATTCGATTCTATTTCTTTAAAAGAAATTGATTAGCTACTTAATAAATCAGTAGCTTGAAAGAAATCAAATTTTTGGATTGAAGTAACTTATTTATAGGGGTGGGGATTAATATTATTCAAAATTTTATGTCAAATGACGACCGAGCATAAATTATTTTATTGTGATCAATAAACTGTTGGTCTCAACTCGAATCATGTTACTTATTTCAATATTCTCATAAAATATTTAATAAAGCATAGTATATATAAATATTTCTTACATTTTGGTGTTTTTTCGTGCGACATTTTTCATTTTGTTCCATATTCGGGTTTATTTATTTATTTTTTCGTGTGGTATTTAGGCCTAACAGTAGCATTCGGCATGCATGAAATTTGGCATTAAAAGCCTCATCGCCCCCCCCCCAAAAAAAAAAAACGATCCGGGCATATACGGCGTCATGTCCCTTTCTTGCAAATTAACGATTGTTTTTTATATTTATGTTATGATTTATTTTTGAATTATATGAAGTTGCCAAATCCTATGTATTGACATAAAGATTATATTGATTGAGAATATTTGTGTGATAACAATTATAATAAAAAACCTGCCAATGGTATGAATACTCTGTTAAATGAATAGCAATATGTTTCAAAACTTAAAATTGTGTATCTATAGAAAACTGTATAAATCTAATAAATTCTACGGTAATTTTGCTTTTTCATACTAATTATTAGAATATATTCGGTTATGCTAACATAAAACATAAAAGGATTACGTTTTTGTGTTGATTATCTATCTACAGAAACGGTTGATTTATTTTTGTTCAATTTTTTGTAGGTACCGTTGGACCAAAAATGGCGAGCCATTCGACTTTTCTGTGGAGACGGGTCGTGTCAATCAACAGCCCAATAAAGGAACTCTGGAAGTGAATACTCCTTACGACACTGACGAAGGCATCTACCAATGTTTTGCCGAAAACAGCCACGGGACATCCGTTTCGAATGCCGTGCATCTCAGGAAATCGGGTTCGTTTAAAAATCCTTGTTATGTTGTAGAGCATGCAATAAGTTAATTTAACCTTCGGTGTTGATTTGTTAACTGGGAACTACTCGTAGCGTGAGTCGTTTCATCAAATTTTCATAAAAAAAAATTTAAGTAACACATTTTTATATTTTAAAATCAAATGCCATGCTTAAGAAATAATTAAGGATAAATAACAACTTGGTTTGTGCGCAAAATTTTCCTTTACGTGAAACATTTTATTAGATCTTTCGAAAAGGACATTTTGTATGGAGTAAATTGGAGAAAACTCTTATAAAGCCAACCGAGACAGGAGTTATCAGTATGCCAGCATAATTTGTAATTATCAGGTTCTTAGGCCAAAAATC
The DNA here is from genome assembly GCA_019974015.1 of Nephila pilipes. Taxonomy (NCBI): domain Eukaryota; kingdom Metazoa; phylum Arthropoda; class Arachnida; order Araneae; family Nephilidae; genus Nephila; species Nephila pilipes. Next base: position 645,004 of record BMAW01022663.1, read on the forward strand.
TCACAAGGCTGTCTTTGGTTAATGTTAAAGGCCTCAGTAGTCGAATGGTCATAGTGTCAAGTCTTGATGCCTCTGAACAACTGGGCTGATGCACCCCAAATAAATTTTAGTGGTTGCCGAGGCACACCACACTCCTTAAATCGTTGGCGTGGTGTGGAAGATTGGGGAGAAGTGCCACTTTAGGTGTTGTCCTCGTCATTTGATAAGAGGCTCTAAATGGCGAAGCCTCGTGTTGCTTCAAAGTACTACATTAATGTTGTGTAAAATAATACTAGAAATTCATTAAATTAATTAATTACAAAGATGCACATCACATTTAAATAGATAATAGTGTTTGCTACTGAATTTGAAACATATCTGGATTATTACTCAAAGAGGCAGTTACAACTCCCGTATGGCGTACAGTTCCCTCAATTCTGTAGTTTCAACAAATGTTAAAGAAACAAGTATTCAGAAGATGAAATATTTTGATATCTATTAAATTAAAAGACTACTTTAAAATTGATAATATCATTTCCCCCTCTCTGTATTCCATAAACTAATCAATCGATCAATAAACTGATGTTACAGAATCGGACTCAAAATATCAGAACACTATTAAGGATGGAGTAATAGCCTTTGTTGCTCAATATTCCTCAAAAATCAATCGATCCGAAAGATATATCAGATAGAAAAGTGCTCTAATGTTATTATTATATTTTAAATCTTATAGAGAGTGGCATATTTTAAAAAACTACTTATTTCTCTTAGAGGTGATATATTTTTTCTCTTAGGAAATGTATTTCTCTAATTTTGTCTTCTATACTTTAATGCTAAATGGATTTTTGATTTGATGTATTAAAGGGGGAAATCGTGTATTTTTGGAATGTTTTTAAATTTTAAAGACACATTTCAATAATTGAATGCATAAGTTACAGTGCCAAAAATTTATATATAAACTGGAACTTCTTTGGGGCCTGAAAAAGTGTTCCAAGTTTGATTAAGATTTTTGACATTTTGGGGAGATAGCCTTAAAGTAATCATTATCCTTAAAAGTAATAACCCTTAAGAGTTTGTGAAATTTATTTATTGTTCCAGTGTAAGCCATACATTTTATTCTTACTTCTAGAACTGAATTCTTTCCCGGATGAAGAACCAAAAGAAGTATTTGTGATGGAGGGTGAACCTCTGTCTCTGAGCTGCAAACCCCCCATAGGATATCCAAAGCCCACAATTTTCTGGATTATCCAGTCCAATACAGGAGCTCTGCACAGCACAGTATAAACAGGTAACAAAATGAATAGTTGTCTCAATTTCCTGAACTTATTCAGATTTTTGATTGCATGTCACTTTTCATAATTAACATTTTTTTTTATCAAATTAAGGATGCTATAATTTTGGCTCTCATTAATATTAATATTGAGAGTAACATAAATAGTTATCTTCAAAAAAAATGTTAAATATTCTCATATGTTTATCGTTTGATGGCTACAAGGAAGGGAATTAACTGTTCTCCTAGACATGTTTATCTACGATTATAATATGTCTGTATCTGATACACAATACTTGGATGGAAATAGTAATTGTACATGAGAGCTCTTTTCCAAAGTTGTTCTGTTGAATGGTGCAATTTTTGAATAGCTCAAATGCAGAGTGTTTCGAAACTCATGGGCAAAAATTTAAGGAGTGTTGGGAAAACATCTAAACGAGTACTTTTCACCATACAATGCATAGGCAGAGAACAAGCAGTGAAATGCTGGATAGTGCTGTTATGGAAAGATTTAGTGCAAGTTATCTTACACATTGTCATTTTGATCATGGAATTTCCACAGTAGGAATGACGATGTGTATGAAAACTTGCACTTTATATTTTCCATTACAGCACCGGTTTCATGCTCTCTCTCGCTATGCACATTATGTGAATATTTAAGTGTTTTCTATCTCTATAAATTTTGCCCATAAGTTTCAATAAATGTTTAATATGATAGAGATATAAAAATTTGTTTTGGATGTGTGTGAAGGGGGGTTAAAATAAATTTTTAGCTCTCACTTAAGCATATACTTCAGTACAATTTAGTTGTTATATTGACCTTTAATGTAGGTGGTGCTTTGATCAACTCAAAGGGTTGAAATTAAAAAAGAAAGTCATTGTGAGGTTTTTCATGTATAAAAAATTTAATTGACAGCTAATCATGACATTTTATAGAAGATTGATTTTCTAAATTGTACAACCTGTATTTTTGACATATTCTTTATAAATAATGGAATTTCTTAGTATCAAATAATTAGTTCTTAATGCATTTATCTAAACTTAAATAAGCATGGAGCCATATATAATCTTATCCGAATTAGATTTGAACTGTGCTAACATTTATTGAAGATTATTTTATGGCAACCACTAATAATACTCTTTTCTCATAAATAATGAAGTGTTTTCCAATTGTTAAAACATCAACATTTGGGATGTATGACAAAATTTAAAATTCTTATATATATATATAATGATAATACAGAGCATGGAACATTCACTGTGATTTATCTTAAGAAATTAAATAATTCATCTGCATGTTAAGACAAGATTATAGTTTTATAGACAACCATGGCTATTGCTGAAGACTTATAATTACTGTTCTTTGTTTTCAGCTCTCGCATCACTGTGGACCCCGAAGGAGGCCTTCATTTTACCAATGTGACAACAGATGACGCTTCGGAGGATGCTCAATATGCTTGCAGTGCAACGTCCATGTTCCGCAACGAGTACAAATTGGGTAACAGGATAATGCTAAAAGTGGTGGCTGCTGACAGTAAGCTCTCTTTAAATGTTTATTGCACAAACTATAGTTTAATGTTAGAAGATAAAAACTTAATTATAGTTTTACACTACATTTTTAGATTCAGCTAAAAATGAAGTTCCACCCACTAAATTGTATGTATCGCCTCCTAACATAGTTGCATTAAGAGATCAGAAATTGGAGCTCAGCTGCATATTTGGAGGAACGTAAGTATTTGGGCTAGTTTTACATTATTAACTTTTTATTTGTTATTGACTTTTATAACAGATTAATAGAAAATCAAAATATGATGTGTAATTATGCTTGTTTTAAAATAATACATCTTAAATAAAATAATTTGCTATTGTGTAGTGAAATACTTGTACTACAAATTAATACTTGTTAAAAATAATGGATTATAAAGTTTAATTGCTATATTCTTAAAATAATTTTTTAATCTTTTTTATGAATAAACACTATACAATTATATGTGATAGGTATTGTATTAAAATTTATCATATATTATTATAAATAAAAAGAAAATCATAATTTCTTGTCCGATATTGCAGAATTAATCTACATTCAATGACCATTTATATTTGTGTGTTGCATTAAAACAAAATTTCAAAATACATATATATATATATATATATATATATATATATATATATATATATATTAAAAATAATAATAGAGGCATTATTTTGGCTTAATCTCTTTTTCTGTCATTTATTTTTGAATTATTAAATAGTTTTATCTGAACATTGCCAAGACATGATTAATGTTACTCTATGACTAGTTACAGATATTTGATATAATGTAAAATTTATTGCTGAATTTTATGCAAATCAAATCCGCAACAAAAATGACAAATTTTTCATTTAAGCCTTTTGAAAGTATAAGTGCATGGTATTAATTGAAAACACTATGATTTTGACTTGTGAACATTGTAGCAAGCTTGAAATTATTTCCTTCAATCTCTTTGATGAATTAATGTTATGCAATTACAGCCCTCTGCCTCAAATTGTGTGGAGTAAAAAAGGGGGTAGTTTGCAAAACAGTCGTGTAACTTATACAAATTATGGGAAGACTCTAAAGATACGAAAAACAGATTTCCAAGACGAGGGCACTTATGTTTGCACAGCAAGCAATGGGGTTGGAACTCCTAAGTCACAGTCCATGGCTGTAACAATTCAAGGTTAGTATGCTTTATTTTTTAATGTATGAAAGTCAGAAAAATACATGAATCAAGAGAAAAAAACAATGATTTTATTTATGAAAACCATATAATTACGATAAATTATTTGAGTTTAACAAAAATCTGAGAATTTTTATTAAATAAAAAAAGAATCGTAAATTAAGAGCGATTCTTTTTCTAGCTTGTAGATCATATTCTTTGAACTCTGCATACAATTTTTTTCGCATGATAAAATTCTTAATTGATTTTCTTATTGATTTTGAAATTACTTTTTAATGTTTTTAAAAAAAAAAAGTTTTGCACTTTTTTTTTGTCATTTCATATCTTTATTTTTTCATATTTTTCATTTTCTTTATTAGCTGCACCTTATTGGATCAATGCTCCAAATAACACAAATGGTGCTGAAGATGAAACAGCGACTTTTGAGTGTGTTGCTGGTGGCATCCCTGCCCCTGAAGTAGAGTGGTTCATGAATGGTGTCCCCATGAAAGGTAACCACACATTAATCTTTTTGAAATTTTAATAGTTAATGAACTCTTTAAAATTAGAATAAAAATATTATTAGACCACTATGTTTTGTTAAATTAATGATAATTCTTTAAATGCATTAGAACATTAAATGAATATCAGTATGAAATTTATTATTAATTAATTTTGGTTTTGGTTTATAGACACCTTTTTTCTTGATAGTTTATATTGCATTTGTAATAAGATCTTCTTTAGAGCCATATCTTATCTAGATAAGTCATGATCCCAGGGTACCATAGTGATCTTTTTCTTTCTGTTGGATTTTAATTTCTTTGGTATACATGGGTAATACACCCCCCAGTATACCTTAGTAATCCTTTTCATTTTTGACCTTTTCTCTTGTCAACCAGCTGTAGGCTGCAGTAGCCTATTGATCACAGTTGTGAATTCATAGCCAATGTGTTTTGGTTGAATTGTGGGGTTGAGTCCTGATGTCTGTAAAGACTTAACCATGTAGGGGGGGGGGAGGCTGTTGTACATCAAATCTGTTGGAAGTCCTGAGGTTCGTCATTGGTGTGGAGTTTGTTTGAAAAGGCAGATGGGAGCTTTGGAAATTATGAAGTTTATTGTCAATAGCCTCATATTGCTTCAAGTGGGATGTTAATAATTATCAACCAATTTTTTTTCTTCCCCCCCCCATTATTTTAATGCCTAAATCACAGATACACATTGTTTGGGACAGCATAGGCTTTGCGTCTATAAAACTTTAACTTTCATTTTTTTTCAGAAGTAATAAGATAATCTTCTATTTATATATTTGATTTGATGATCACAATGTTCAAATCAGGTAATTTAATTGTAGAAAAGAAAGTTAAAATGGAGCTAAAACAAAGGATTTTAGAATGTGTGTGTGAAAAATACAAAAATCACGAATCTCCTTCCATTTAGAAATATTTTTTCACTTTGTTATTTTTATCATTATTTGTTTCCTTTTGCAAATTAAAGGAAATTATAACAAACAAAATATGTCTTATATCTTTAAAATATTACTATAGAAATAATTTATGTATTTATAAAAACTACTGATTTTCCTTGCCTCTTCTGATACAAATACATATTTCTTAAATTTTAAATAAAATTATTTTTGTTACATTGTCAGATGTTAAACCTAACCCCAGAAGAAGACTGGATAAGAGTGCCAATGTTTTGACCATTGAAGCTCTCAAGAAGTCAGACACAGCAGTATTTCAATGTAATGCTTCCAATATTCATGGATATGTTTTCCGTGATTTCTACTTAAACGTGTTGGGTAAGCATAATTTTTTTTTTCACATTAATATTTCTTTACTGATGTAAAATATTCACATCACCATAGGTGTATAGTCTTTTATTTTCCATTTATATCATTTTCAGTATCCTAAAAATCCTAGTATTATATATCCTAGAAATTATTATTTTACATCTATATAAACACTTATCATTGTTTCTTATGAAATTATTAAGAAATGTTTATTTAAAATTTTTGTATTGTAAAAGTAAATAAACTGTGAAGTTAATGAAAATTTAGCAAAAGTCACACTATTATTTTAATTTACTTAACGTTGTAGGTTTTTCATTTAATTTTGTCCTCTTAAAGTCAAGTTCATAACTTCATTCTTGAGTGATTGATAAAAATTTTCCACTGGATAAGTTTATTAATTTTAAATTGTATGTGTTAGGTATCTTTTTTTAAATCATTTCATGGCTGTAAATAAATCTGGAATGAACGATAAATATTTTTATTAATTAAAATAGCAGTAACAAAAGTATCTTAACTAGAAATACACAGAAGTTTAAATTGTATGAAACTATTAAAATATATTTTCATCACAAATAATTTTGTTTATTGAAAATATGCTATTTAATTATTTTAAAACAAATTTAAGGTCTGAAGAAAAATAGCTGATTTTTTATGATTTTTAAAGAAGTTTTGATTCTACTTTTTTTAAATGGAAATAATCTAAATATCAAATTGTTTGCTTAGCTCTACCTCCCACCATCACTGAACGACCTGAACCCATCACAAGTGCAGTGGTATCATCAATGGTGACGCTAAGGTGTCGGGTTTTTGGAGCACCCAATCCCAAGATCAAATGGTTAAGAGAAAACCAGGATTTGAAAGGAGATAGATTTCAGGTATTTCCATATATATTTCTTATGGATATTCATTTGTCTTTGGGTTATTCAACCCATCACATTTAAGTTAAATTGTGTGCAACTTTGAAAGTACTAGAAAATTTTTAATACTCATTATTTTTAATATTTTTTAAAAATTTCTATTTTATATCACTTAAAATAAATAATATAATTTGTATGCTTTTGTCAAGTTTTATATTTTCTTTTATTGAAAGTCGACAATTGTTGTTCTTTATATTTTATCATTCTATATTTTGTATATTTTTATTAAAATGCTATGGTAGAATTAAAGAAAGTTTGTATCATATACAGATATAGGAAACTTTTTTTAGAGGTATAATAAATGAGGTATGTCCTGTATCAATTTCAATTTGGAAAACTAGTATTAAAATTTTTAAACATGTTTTGAAAGGTGAGAACTCTTTTCTGCACAAAGCTTTTGTTATTGCTTATTTGTTGTCGTATTTTTTGTTTAGGTCCAGGAAAATGGTGATTTAGAGATAACTGATGTCCGTCCTCAGGATGAAGGAGATTATACTTGTTATGCCAGTAATAAATTTGGAGATATTCAAGCTTCTGGTCGATTAGAAGTAAAAAGTAAGCCTGTGATACATACTTTTAAAAGAAATATCTGTCTGTAATTCTATCAAAATGTGGTGATTGATATGTGAAATATTTTCAATGGTTTCAATTTTTAATATGGTATTAAATTTCTGTGTTAAGTTAATTATTGAATTTAATTAATAATTTTTTCCCATTTATTTAATATTTGAGTTTTTAAAAGCATTGTACTATGAATAAGACACATTTAGAATTTTTTTATGTTTTCTTAAAATTAATTTCATTAACTATGCTTAAATTCTTTATATCTTTTTATATTTGGCATTAATATTGTGTTCTTTTTTATGTTCCTTTATCATTGATAAATTCTGAAATAATCTTAAAGAGCTTGGATATTCTTTTTGAAAATTTATCTGATAAGAGTCTTGCATACATTAGCTTATAAATTCTACTATTATTGTATCTAAAACAGTTATTGAGCTAAGTTTCTTCAAAGGAACTTTGAATAAATACAAACTGGATGACTTTTATTTTTAGAACTACTCTCTCCTTTATGTATAAATATTTTGATTTTCAGAAAAGACAAAAATCAATGTACCTCCAGAAAATTTTGAGGTCGCTGCAGGCAAATCTGCCACATTCCGCTGTGATGCAGATGCAGATCTAAGTCTGCAGCTGAACATTGTTTGGCTCTTTAATGGTCAACTTATCAATTCTGACATGGACACACGTATGGTACAAGCCTCGGACAATTCCCTCACGATCACCAAGACTGTTGAAGGGGATTCTGGTGTCTACACCTGTGTTGCCAAGACTGACCTGGATCAGGATGAAGCTGCTGCTACACTTACTGTTCAAGGTAATTAGAAATCAGAAAATTACTTTACATTTGTTTATTTTGACATTTTTGTGCTTGTAATTTCTAATGTTTTTCAATATTTGTATTGTAACATTTAAATGTTTGAAGCTTCTGATCTTGTATTTTAATACAGCATCTTTCTTCAGAACATAGTTCTTCTTGTTGCTATAATTCTGTGTGCATAATTCATTGTATTATTTTCTCTTATCAATAAAAGTTATTGCTCATTAGTTTTGATTTGTGATTTTCAATATTAATTTAATTAATTCATTTAAGTGATCAATAATCATTTCATGATATTAATATAGAAGTATTGAAAAGAGGACCAACTCAGAAGATTTGAAAAATATGACATATGTAATTTTTTAAAATTTATTTAAAATTATTGGAATTCATTTTTTCCTTGTATAGAATAAAAACAATTATATTCAATTGTATTACCATATCTTCTAAAATCAAATTAAATTGATGTTGTATATTCAAATATTGAAATTATATTTCCAAAAACAAGCAACAGAAGAAAAGGAATTCAGGATTTCAAAAATATTGATATTAAATTAAAACTGATTTTTATTACATTTTAATTCTTATGAGAAACTTCAAAAGATTAATTTAGCTCACGAATTGTAGAAAGCATTTGTAAATTTCTTATTACAGACTGCAGGGAACTTTTTTCTTTCAAATAAAATCTTTTTTTTTTTTCTTAAAATTTAATTTAATAAAATATATTCATCATTTAAATGAAATTATGCAAATTATGCCATACTTATCTCAAATTTTGGTAGTTGTACCTATAATTAAATAGTGCATTTTATGTAAATTTATATATACTACCTATTTAGTCTTGTAATGTAGAAAACTTTTATGCCAAATTTATTTTTATAAATTTTTGTTTCTTTTCTTACAATGTTTTTTAAAATCTTGATATTTATATAGAAATATATGAAATACATTTCATTCTATGAAATAATCTTATTAGATATTTGTATATTATCAAGTTTTAAAAAATAATTATGAAATCTACATGACTTCCTTAGCTTGGAATTAAATCATTAGGACAATATTGATATGTTCTTCCTAGAATTGATGAAAAAGAAGCTATTCAACTGTGAATATCATTCCATATACTTTAATTTTGTTCTCAAAATTGTAAATAAAGTTTATTCCCTCAAATACACTATATGTTTGAAAGTTCCCATCTTTTGAGAGAGAAAATATTCATGTACTTTCATGAGAAAATATTCATGTACTACAAACAGAAAGATCTGTATTGAAGAAATATAAATGACCGAAGAAACTGTCGGTTTTTACGAAGCAAATACCTGTGAGGCAGTGGCATCATTTTCGTTTCAAAAGATAAAGGTATGTGCTTAGCATGAATAAAATTGCTGTAAAAAAATGGATTCAGCTTATATTTTTGAGCTGCAAAGAATTTAGAATGGATGATTCTGAATTTCAACTTCTGCCCTTCAGTCTTCACTGCTTTATTTTGTTATCTCTGTAATCTCTAAAACTTTCATAGTTTTCTTATTTTGCAATATTAATTATATTTGTTTAAACCTTCAATTCTGGTTTTTCCTGAAGATTTTAAATGAAGCTCTTCATTATCAGATTTTCTTTCAAGCTTAATATTTTGCACCTTTTGCTTATTTTGTCATCGCTTTTTTTTACAATGTTTTGAATTCTTTTAGGTTTGTTAATGGTGCATGTTCAAAACTTTAGAACAAGCAGATTTGAAACAAATTATTTTATCCTTTCTACTACTTTTCCTGATTTTATTTTTTAAGTACTTATTTTTCTATAAATAAATTGTAAAAACACATTGGTTGATAATTCGAAGCAATATGAACAAATAAAAGTTATATTTCTAATTGGCTTATTAAATACTGAAAACATTATTTTAAAATTTTGTGCTTAGATAATTTTTCTGGGAAATTTTTCATATTTCTTCAGCCATTTTATTTAGTTTTTAATTAAACTGTTATTCTATTAGCATTGTTCAAGGGATGTTATTGAAGTGAAATATATTAACCCTGTCCAAGACTGCATTGTCAGTTCTATTTTTATAGCATCTCAAACTTTGGATATGTTGTGTAGCGATTAATCATTTACAAGTTTTCATGTTCTGAAAATACCTGTTCAATCAGTCAGTTAATTTTTTAAATTAATCTTTCTAATTAGTTAAATATTTATGAACTTATAATTATGAAAACTGCCTGGATATTCTTTGCTTTTTCTTACTAAATGTTGGTTACTGTTAGAGAAATCTAGATCATAGTTAATAATTTATAGCAAATATGTGGGAAAAATTTTCTAACAAATCAAAGGATTCATTGAAGAAAAAAAATTAAAAATTAAAACAATATATATCTTCTTTGCAGATACTCCCAACCCACCAAAGATAGAGGAAGTCCAGTGTGATGGGTTGACTGCCCTGGTCAGGTGGCAGCCGAATGGTGACCGTAGAGCACCCATTCTGAGCTACACTATTCAATTTAACACTAGCTTCACACCTGACAAATGGGAAGATGCCTTTGTGAGCATTCCTGCAGCAGATACAAGTTTTCAGGTGTGTTTATAAAGAAAGTGTCCAAGAATTGAGTGCAGTTATTTCCTCAAATTTCAGTTTCACTAAACTTAATATTCTTCTTTATCTTAATGTTGAATATCTCAAACATATATGTACTTGACATAATAAGATTTAATGAAGTAGGTTTAAAAAGAACAGAGCACTACAACCATTGGCTTATTGTATTATCACCAGCCCATAAATATCAAGAGATAAATAACTAAAATAAATTTCGGCTGATACACATTTTGCTGGAATGGATTAAATTTCTCAGGGCCAATATTTAAGAAATGTATATCTAAGGGCAGAAAAAAAATCACATTCCCAATATATATGAATTGAAGTTTCCTTTGCCTTTTGACAAAAACCTAAATGAAGGATCATTGATAACAGCTGCAAATTTATGTTCCATTTCAAATAACAGTGGCTTGATTTTAAATATAACCTGTAAAGCTTGTTCCAAAAGTTTTTTTAAGAATAAAGAAATTTTTATTCAAAAATTTTAGCATTTCTCAAAATGTTTTTGTATGTGTGAAAGGTATTAATCTTTTTTGTGTTCACTTTATGAAAGCGAACATATGTATATATATGAAAGATATTTTACATTTACCTATTCTTTATAGTTTTGAGTTTATTCTCTTTTTATTATATATATATATATATACTTAGTTAAATTTTTAAAATATACTTCCTTATTCTGAGTTCTTTTGTAATGCAATTTAGAAATTTTGCTATCTTGTAAAGAATTTTCTTTTGCTCACAAATAAAATATTGTTTTTGTTACCACTTTAGGTGTCTATGACGCCTTGGGCCAATTACACCTTCCGTGTGATTGCAAGAAACAAGATTGGTCCCAGTGAACCCAGTGGCCATTCTAACGTATGCGAGACGCCGGAAGATGTGCCCTACAAAAACCCTGACAATGTCATTGGCAAAGGAACTGAAAAGGACAATCTTGTCATTTCATGGACAGTGAGTATTCATAACATCCTAAAATCTTAGGATAAATTAAATGAAAGGCACATTATTTTCTTACTATTATTTGAATATAAATTATAATAGAAAATATATTTGATAAAAATAAAATTTTCTTTCTTTGATTTTGATTTCAATTTGCTTTGAATAAGTTTTTTAAGAAATCCATTATTTATTTTTCCATTAGTTTTCTGTTTCTCTTTTATTCTTTTAAAAATATTAATCAAATGAAATATTGTTTGTAATAAAAATTTCAAGTTACCCTTTTCAATTATTTTTGCAATAATTTATTTTGTCTGCTTTTGTAGCTAAAATAAGTTAACATAATACTTTTATATAATGTGAATGCATGTTTACATATTTTTCTTATTAATATGAGCATACATTAAATGAAATGCAAAATAATTTGTTAGTCAAAAACTGAACAGCATGTAATTCATGTAACTAGGCAATGCCAATGATTGAGCAAAATGCACCTGGGTTCTTCTACAAAGTGTTCTGGAAAAGGGAGGATATCCCCCAGGAACCATGGAGAATCACAGAGATCCCTGAGTGGGAACAAAACAGTTTCATCATCCCCAGCCAGCCAACCTTCAAGCCTTACCGCATCAAAGTTGAGGCACATAACAGCCGTGGTCAGGCTCACACCACAGCCACTGAAGTGATTGGCTACTCTGGAGAAGATGGTAAGTTTCATCAATTTGTTAAATTCATCATGAACCTGAAGAGTAGTTATTTAATTATCAAGATTATAATATTCGATTTTATGACATGTTCTAAGTTAAGGGTATTAGCAAAAAGAACAAATTTTTGGTTTTTCTTATGTTATGTTAGTCAGAAAGTTGTTTGAAACATGTTTGTCTAATTAAAAAATTGATTGAAAAAAATGGCAAATAAAAGTAGAACTTTTATTTCAACTATGCATTATGAAAAGTATCTATACAATCATCATTGATTGTTTTTAATATTGCAATCAAATCATTTCTCCAATTATTATTGTAATTCATTGTTTTATTGCTGCTTCTTTTGAAAATAAACCAATTTTTAATTTATTCCACAGAAACTTAAAATTATTTAATTTTACCTGTATTAAATGTTAAGTATGATATGCTTGGCTTTAATCATAAAGTATTCAAATGAATAAATTGTTGTAGTTGTTTGCTTATTATTCAATAAATAACTACTGTAGTTTATTTCATTATTTTCGTAGAATATTAAACTTTTGCTTTAAAGTCATGCTTGTCTCTTTTATAATATTTTAATATGATTGTATCAATGATTTTTTTTTGTTGTGTAATACTTTTATTACTTATTGTTGGTAATTGTAACAATTTTTGTTAAGATATATTTGCAAAATGATGTAATCTAACTGTAAAAGAAAAGGTATATAGGAATCCTTACTGATTATGTATTTACTTATGTATAATAACTAATTAGTTTTGGAATATATTTTAATAAGTTGTGCTTTACAAATTTAGATTCCTTTGACATTTTTTTTTTTTTTTTTCTCTTTTACTTAGTACCCTTGGAAGCCCCCAAGAATTTCAATCGCATGTATGTCAAGGATGCACGCTCTGCCATGTTTTCTTGGGATCCTGTGTCGCCTGAATCTGTGAGAGGGCATTTCCGAGGTTACAAAGTAAGTCTTTAGTGCCACTGATGGTCTTTTACCTTATTCAATGTTATGTTTTTTTAATGCACGATATCCTCAAGTTTGGTGAAATTATAAAATGTTTCTGAAATTTCATTTTCTTGTAAAAAAGGAGGGTAGATTAAGACATTTAGCTCAATTTAGAAAAAATGATTTGCAAATTAATTTATTGCATTTTAAAGGAGCAAACAGTTTCACAAATTAAACTAAATGAAAACTATCATTGGAGTATGACCTATAGTTCCATTGCATAGAGCAGATGTCTAGTTGACTTGCCTTTGCATTAGCAATACTCATTTTACACAAAAACATCTATTGTTTGAAGAGAATGCTCCCAAGTGTCCATATACTGTTCATCACATTTTAATAGAGTGTTCTTTGTTTTATTATCACATATTTTTCAATTCCTTTGTTTTAAACTTGTCCGACTTGGTGGGGTTTCTCCCCACCACAATTTTTTGCATTTTTATATATACTGGATTTTAATTCATATTTAATATTTTAACCTCTTGACAGTGTTTTACAATTATTTTTCTCTATCTGTGTCTTTTATCTAATTTTTTATTTGGTTTCAAAACACTTTTGGAGTTTCTAACAAATGTTTGGTGCAGCATAATCAGGTTTGGCTTTTGTACCATAAACTCACATTCATTCATTCACTCATTGCATTTTAAATATGATTTTAATGAAATGTTTAATTTATTGAAGAACTGTTCATTTGAAATTTAATTACAAACTTCATTTTCCTTTCCTTTTAATTTTTTATATATGCATTTTTACTTTAAAAAAAAGGAATGTTTTCTAGAATTCACCGAAATTTTTTCTACGAAAATTCTCAAGGAAAACATTAGTAATTCTAGAATTATTTGAATACATTTTGTGAAATAAAAATTGTCATGTTTTGGAAAGTCAGCTTCTTTAATTTTTATTTTATTTATTTATTTATTTATTTTTTTGCTCTTAGATTCAGACTTGGACACAGGATGAAACTGAAGAAAGACTTCGTGAGCAAGTTGTGAAGGCTAATGTGACACAGTCTTTAGTTACCATTTTCCGACCTTTTTCTCGCAATTCTGTGCGAGTGTTAGCCTTCAACGATATGTATAATGGACCACCATCAGATGTCATTGAATTCTCAACTCCTGAAGGAAGTAAGTTAAATATTACGCTACAAAATTATTACCGCTTCAAATGAAACCAATGTAGCATTGCAAGATATATGATGAAGCATAAGTAATGATACATATTTCTATGGAAAATTATCTCAATTTTCATAAATAATTTTTAATCAAATGATTGATAAATATTTGTTTATAAATCTGTCATATTCTCAAATTTTAGAAATTTTTTAACTATAGATAAAGTAATTTTGTGTTTGTGAGATGTATGTGATGAGTTAACAATGTATGCATATCAAATGCAAAAATAAAGTCCATATGAATTTTACTCGTCTAATGAGATTACTCTTGAAATTCTGATGTGAAATTAAATAAACATTTTCATTACTACTTTGAAGCTCTATTTTTCGTTTATTTGAACTAAATTTTAAGAACAATAGATGAAAGAATTTTATTTTTTTCCCTTGAGATATATGGTTTTGTAATAACAGTCGAAGCTGTCAATCTCTATTCTCTGAAATCAAGAATCTCTTGAATTAAAAAATCGTTTTATTGTGATGAAGAAATAAGCAGAAATTGATTTTATGTCAAGTTCTTTAACAATAATTATGCCTATTTTTTTGTGATTGAATAAAATAATGATTTTTTTTTTTCCAGCTCCTGGTCCTGTCGCTTACTTTGACGCCATTCCCTTGGGATCGAGTGCTCTGTATTTGATCTGGAAGCGTCCTATAGAGCCCAATGGCCATCTCACAGGCTACAACATTTACTACAGAGAAGGTAGGTTGGCTGCTTAACAACAGCCAGCCATTTTGTATTATTCTTTCACAAAAATTTATAATAAAATGGCTGAAAGTGAACTAGAATATCTTAATAATAGTTATTGTAAGTCATGCCTTATATTTTTTAAGTATAGAGTCAGCATCAAACTGATATGACTTAGAAAAGATTTGTTAAATATTTGTGTTATTTTTTTTTTTTTTTTTTTGTAATAATTGTTGTTGATTTTTGTATACACCTAGTAAATGTTCACATTTTTTATTTTTTTTTTTTAAAAAAAAACTTTATATTGGCTGAAAAAAAATTCAGGAGTCACATTTTCTTCATATTAGGAATGTATTAATTTTTTGCTTGATCATAGGAACAAGTACATAGTATAAGTAGGACATAAGATAGGAATTTTTTTATGAAGTTCTATATTTTATATTTTATTTTAGTCTTAAAAATAATATTTTAAATATGAAACTGCTAATTGACAGTAATTTGCACCTTAAAAGTTGGTTTGATACTTCCTATATTATTTCATTCTGTTCAGCTAGACTGTATGTGAACTTTCTCATTTAGTTGTGATTGTTACTAATTATTGCCTGAACAGGGAGGGTGGGCTCAAAAATTGTAAAAAACATTTAAACAAGCAATTTTCACCATGCAATGTATCGACATAAAGCAAGTAGTGAACCACTAGATGGTGCTGTAATGGAAAGTATAAAGTGTGAGTTTTCTTGCACATTGTAATTTCTGCCATGGAAATCTATGGTAGAAATGAAGATGTGTAAGAAAACTCACACCTTTATACTTTCCATTACAGTGCCATTTAGTAATTCGCCACTCCTCTTGGTCTATACATGGTATGGTGAAAATTACTTGTTTTGATGTTTTCTATCATCCTTTAAATTTTTGCCCACGAGTTTAGAAATTCCTTGTGTAATGACAAGGGAAAAGTTCAGTAAAATTAAATTTGGTTCATATTATCTTGATTTTTAATGTAATTTTGAAAATGGTGCTAACTTGAGAACTTGAATTAAAAGACCTTATTTGGTCTTCTCTACCTGAAAGTTTCCAACCTTCTCATAAAACCAATTAAAAGAAAAAAAAATTACCATTCAAATAAAATTAATAACTTGAAAATTTTTTTCCCATTATAATTTGTATATTTTTTGTAATGTATGTAGTATTTCTTCTAGCATATGTAGAATTTTCGCATACTTTTATATCCATAAACTATTAACAGTATACAATTATTATTTTTGTTTGATGTATTTGCATTTCTTTTAGTGAAAGGCACAGAACTTGGAGAAATCAAGGAGCGCAAACCTCAGATCACAGACCCTCGGGAAACCAGAGCCAAGTTGGCAGGACTCAAACCCAAGACCAAGTACCGCATTGACATCTACCCAACCACTAGCAAGGGAGAAGGAGAAAAGATGTACATTGAAGTCCAAACCAATGACCAAGCTCAACGATGTAAGTATTCTCTTTAAATGTAAGATTTTGGTAACTTTGCTTGAATGATTTCTACATTTCTCTAAAATTGTTTGTTTATTTATTTATTTTTAAAAATATTTTTTGATATTGAATATTCATTTATTTTTAAATTCATTAAACTGTACTGAAAGGTCTGAAGTAATAATAACAAAATTTGTTTCTCAATTTTTCATTATATACCTACCTATATTTAAATATTTCTCTTAATGTTATTTTTATATTTCCATTGTATGTTCATTATAAACTGAGTATGTATTGATTAGTCTTTTTGACTTGGAAAAGAATTATTTACTTGTCTCTGATATTTTTATGTTTTTTGAGGAATATGAAATAGTCTACATGCGTTGTAATATTTCAAAGTAGCAATAGTTTTTTTATTCATGTCGAGACAAAAAAAAAATCGAAGACTTTTCCTTATGAGTATAAACTGTATTAATACCCCTGGTTAGTTCATTTGATTTTATATGGATCTTTAGCTTTTAAAAAATTCATATAATTGTTTTTGAATCCACTGGCTATTCTGTAACAAACTCTACTATTTCTCTTTGCAGCTCCTGATGAGCCCTACTTTGTGTGGTCTCATCTTCCTGATGTAGATGGCAAAGCAGGTGTTCGAGTGACATGGGTGCCTGCTGTTGAAGGGCATCCAGGAAGTCACTTCTTTGTGCAATACAGAAAGAAAGGTAAAGAAATATATAAAAGTATTTTATTTAGAAATATTTTCAAAAAATTATGCCTTCTGTTTTTGAATGTGTCCTGTATGATGGAAAAATTACTAATATCTTCAAATTGTTTATTTTTGCAATTGATTAAAATATCGTTAAAAGCATGGGTTAAATTAATGACCATGTTTAGAAAAAGCATACTTATGAAGATGATCTCTCATGTTGTTAAGGTATTGACTTGGAGCTTTCTGGAAAAAGAATTCTGTAATAATTTTTAGTATTAATAATTAAGGTAAACACCTCTAAATTTTGAAACAAATAAGTTTATATGTTTGTACATGCAATTTGAACTAATTTGTTTTTATTTATTTTTATTAAATTCAATCTAGTGAACTTTGTCTTACTTTTTACTAGACAAATTTATTTATTTATAACTTAAGAAACTATTTAAAATGTAATAAAGTTCATAAGTTATTTGTTATGGTGCTATAAAAATTTCTTTGTCAATTATAACACATGCATAATTTTTTTGATAGTGTAGTATTTATTTTTAAGTTTCTTTCTGCTGATTTCTTCTAGATGCGACTTTGTGGGAGAGTACTCCACCTGAAGAAAACCAAGATTCAATTTTGGTGACAGGATTAGAACTAGGTTCTCTATATGAAATGAAAGTGGTTGCTGTTGATGGACCCTACCAGACACCAAGCAAGATTGAAGAGTTTGAAACAGGAGGAATGGGTAAGTTTATATCTGCTATAACTCTTTTCGATGATATGGATACCATTGTTAAAATAGTGTTAATTAGTTGTAGTGTTACAGAATTTCTCTTTTAAATGATGTGACACAAAATAATTTTTCTTTTTTCCCATGTGATTAAATCCCAAAACAAAACAAGCTTTATTTTGAACATGGAAAGTAATGAGAATTTGTAATGTTGGCAAACACATTTCATTTCTAGGAATATGTAGCCATTGTGCATTTTGAAGAACCAAAGGACTTTAAGTATGTCACTTTTTTTTTTTACTTGACTTAGCAAAAAGAAAGAAAAAAAAAAGTTACACCATATTTAAAGCTCATTATGATACATTACACTAGAAATGCTTTGAATAGTTTGATTACTCAAAATGAAACACGCAAGTAACATTATCAGTGTTTTTTATTCAATCCCCTTTTTTAAATTGTATTTATTTTTGATATTGTTACATACTTAACTTTTCGCCCTAAAAACAATAATAATTTGTAGTACAAAAATGTCATTGTGGATTTTTCAATGCCTAACCCAGTGGTATTCAAAGCTAAAATTTTTTAACTAATTTTTTATTAAAAGTTTATTCAAATTTTTATTTATTGTACTTCTCTGTTAAGTTGTTCTGTTCAATGTTTTAGCTGCAGTACAAGCCCCTGAGTCAAGTGAGAATTTTGCAACAGCTGCATGGTTCATTGGGATGATGTGTGCAATTGCACTCCTGTTGCTCTTGCTCATCCTTATTTGCCTCATCAAGAGGAACCGTGGAGGCAAATACTCTGTGCATGAGAAGGAAGCTGCCCAGGGAAGGGACCTGGAATATCCAGAGGATGGGGGTTTCAATGAATACACCAAGCCGTGAGTGTCTTTTCATGTTCAATTTGTACTGCGGAAGATATTAAATTTATTTAGGATGTTTAAGGTTGGTGCTATTTTTTAGTTTAAAATGATCCATCAGATTAATTTTAGAATACAACTTGATGTTAAGAGCTCCAACTATTCAAACATTCAAGTCTGAATTCGACCAAAGATTATCTTGTGAAATAATTAGGACAGCTTCACATTAACAAAGACATCTAGATCTCAAATCTTCTTGTAGCTTGAAAGTTTGATATCTCTCTTATTCTTGTTATCTGGCCATGATTTAATAATGACAAACTTTATCATTAGATACTTGCATGATGTTCAGTCAACCATATCAAATAATTTCAGTTCAAAATGTTTTCTTTACAAAATTTACTCATCTAACCTTATGTGTTAGCTGCGTGTCAGTCCTTTATATATCTATATATATATTAATTTTAATATTGGGATATTACAATCTGATGAGTAATATTTTGCTGAGACCTCATATTTCTATAATGCTGTAAGTTTAGTCATGTTAGATTTTAATTTCAATACTGTAATGAAATTTTTGAAACATAAATGTGATTTTCATCTGTGGTAGAGATATGGAAAACTTCTGTTATGTTTATCCAAATGTAATGTTCCATTCTTTCCATTGTGTTGTAGATATTTTCCGGGTTTTGGGTGTAGTTAGAAAAATAAAATTTTTATTTAATAAATCTTTATTTTTATTTTAAATTTTTTATTTTTTTTATAATTTTTAGCATCACAGTAATCCAAAGTATTCATTTCTTAATACATAAAAGGAAAAATATTAAAAGGAATTTGTATATATATATATATAAATAGTGCATCTATTTCAATTTCATATTTTTTTTAAAGAAATTGATTGACTGTTTTCCAATTAACATCATGTAAAGTAACTTCACTTTTTTTGCAGTGCGGCAACCCAGGAGCCTACCCGGGGCAGTCGAACATCACTGAACAGTAGCATAAAAGGTCCAGAGAGTGAGACAGATAGCATGGTAGAATATGGAGAAGGGGGAGAAGCAAGTAAATTTACAGAGGATGGCTCCTTCATTGGCCAATATGGAGCCAAGAAGAAGAAAGAAGACTCCACTTCCCCATCAGCACTGGCCACCTTTGTTTAAAAAATCACTCTTCAGTCAGCAATTTCATTTACGGTATCTAAAACAAAAAAGATTTATTCTCGACGTAAATGGTTAGCGAATGTGTTCTTTGCTGTGTGTCTGTTTAAATGATGGGTTATCATGACAATAATTTTAGTAAAAAATTAAGTGACATTATTTGTGTGTGAAAAATAATGTTCATTGTGCTGCTAAATGATTTAACAGTTCTGCTTTGCTGGCAGAAAATTTTTATTGTCTTATAAATATTTATTTCACTTTTCTGTAGTAAATGCATGGTAACCCAACTGTGTGAAAAACAGATTTCATGGTCTAATTGTTGAAAAGATGTCTAATCTTGTTTCTCAAACACAAATTAGTCGAAAAATTGTTTATGTGCACGCTGCATTCCTGTGCAATGCAAAGAAAATTATTTATGTACTCTCGATTGTTTGGCTTTGATACCGATTCCCGTAGCCGTGTGTTGCAGTTTGTCGAGATCCTGTTCTTTGGTGCAGTACAGCCCATGTGATATGTCGTATTTCTTTTTTCATCTTCAAAACTATATTTTCTTATATTTGAGCTAGCTAAATATGAATGCAGGCATTTTGTAATGTTTCTCAATTGAGAATATGGGTGTCTTTATTTTTTTAATATGTTAAATTACTATGCAAGAATAGGCAACTAAAGTTGACTTTTTATATTTATTTATTGTTAAGGAAAATTAACGAAGAATCTGATTCGATATATTTTTTAAAGATTATGTTGTTTTTTCAAAGATCTGAGATCTGTAATAAGTAAATATTTTTTATGTTATTTTATTTCTTTTCTATCTTAAAATTATTTATATGCAAAAAATGTTGGAGTTGGTAAAATATTACTGACTTAGAAATGCTATACAACTTATATTGTTTTTGTAATTCACATTTCTTGATACAGTTTGCAGAGTTCCTAATATTATAATATTTATGTTTCATTTGTAATTCTGATTTATATTGAATATTAGGCATGGAAACTTGTTTGAAAAAGGCTATGTTGCTTAAAAATTATCCTTTTTTTAAAAAATACAAAATGGAATCAAATTATGTTTTAAGTTTTGATACACTAAGTGCTTGTAAATGTTTAAAATCAATATAAAAACAACTCAGTTTGTAAAAGAAACTTCATGAAGCCTTAGTAAAATAAGTTCAGCAGGCTTATATGCAAATGTATGTGTATTATCTTTGCGTGACTTATCTACCTTTGTGATAAGAGTACTAATTATTTAGGCTCATGACAGTGATGCAAGTGGGACGTCTTGTCATACAATGCTTCAGTTGAATGACATCTTTGTCATACCATGTCCATTCTATTCTGTTGAAGTGTGTAATATTTTATACATACAGTTGCTTCTAAGTGATCTTCCTAATATGCGAGATTTCATTTGACAAAAATGTCATCTATAGAAAGCAGTTTTTTGCGTGGCAACATAAAATGGACATTGCATCCAAATCTACTCTTATGATGTTGCTGTACTTAAAAAAAAGCTTGCAGTAGTTTGTAGCGCTTTTCAGGTATAAATACTTTTAAACTTTATATATTCTATATGAAATATTAAACATAATTGTGTATCTCAAATATCTATTTATGATTCTGTAACTGAGTATGATGAGTAATTTTTGTAACAAAAGCAAGAAAAAGTTGTACAAAGTGTAATTCTGTTGAAGTAGAATTTTTGGAACACTCATTCCATGTTTGTGAAAAGCCTTATCTAGTATCTGTGACTTGAGTAAAGGATGTTTTATGTTTCTTTGGGCAGTAGGATAATTTTCAGCTCGACTCTCTTGCTTCCAGAAGGAACATCATTCCCCTGTGAAATACAGCAAAAGAATTTTTTTTAATTTTGATTAGCTTCATTTACTTACCCCAGTGGTGGCTTATATTTTCTTCCAGTAAATTTTTTTTTCAAAAAAACGTTTAGCAGAATTAGATTGTTATACACTTATTTTATCCAATGTACTTCTTTCTCATTTTACAAAAAGGCAGAAATTAGTAATAGTTGTTGATCTATTTGATTGAAGATTAATAATTTTGTTCTGTGCTTTGAAAATCTTCTGTTAAATTTATTGAATGAAATTGTTTGAGCAATCATTATTTTGAAGTTGGACATAATGTTGCTGCTGCATCTATTTGTGTTTAGCTCAAAAGCTATGTATCGTGTCATCTGTAGAAAGCAGTTTTTTGCATGGCAACATAAAATTGACATTGCATTCAAATCTACTCTTATGTATGATGAAGAGGCTGATATGTATATATAGAGTTAGGCTCTTGAGTTTGTTTCCAATAGAAATGGCTCTTTTCTGACTTTGGGATAATGTTAGACAAAAACAAATATTGGAAACTTTCTTTCTTGCGAATGATTACTGACAAAAAGTTAGCAACCCTTACTATCTCGTAGATAGTAAAGGGGAGATAGTATCTCCCCTTTGTGAGTACAAAAGGTTTACGATACCGCATGCTGCGTGGGGAGTGCCCGGTGCTCCCAGAGGGGGAAAGAAATTTTTTCCTCAATCCTAAAAGTGCCGAGAGGAAGAATATTTTGACTTATTAAAATTATTGAAATATTAGTTAAAACTTGTCGCAAACATCTAAATAGTGCATTGTTAGGGGAGTATGAACGATTCCCAAATTTTCAAAGCTCTAGCTTGATGGGAAGTTGGTTAAATTAACGATCGAAAATTTGATGACACACACACCAAGTGAAATTCAGAAAACGTTGTAAAAAATGCTTTTATTACAAATAAGTTATGGAGTTGTATTATCCAAAAGACTACATAAACTGAAAATTAGAGTTCCCTTTGAAATTAGTGGGCAACAGTATTTTTTTTTTTTTTTTGTACAATATTTTCTTAAAGAGACATGTTATTAATTTCTTATAATGTGTTTAAAATATTATAAAAAACTTGGGCTTGCCAAATTTTAATACAATTTCAGGTGGTCTTTTTTTTATTTCTAAGAAATGGAGGGAGAAGAAACCTAAGGGGGGGGGGAACTAGACTTATAGTCTTTGGTTGAACAGTTGATGAAATTTTAGAAATTATGATGTATGAGCTTTTTTCTTATGAAATAAGTAAAAATATATCATTCTGAAATGAATAAAAAGAATAGTCAAAGGGTAGATAACCAGGAAACAAATGGAGTTTTCCTTTAAATCTAAGAGGCATAATTCGAGAGACCAACCCCCCGCTCCGCACATAGTGCACTACGGGTTAATCTAAGAGGCAGTTGGGATAAACTGTTTTAAACATTCTGGTCTGATCAGTCTGAACCACTGGTCTTGGTCATTTTACAGAAGCTTTCACTGTAGGCAATGTTCAGCAGCATTTTAGTTTTGGACAGGCTTTTTTCACTGAACAGTTGGCCTTGTAAGGTCAAATATTTTATTCCTTGTTTTCTTGTTCTGTACTTTATAGTATTCTCAAACTTCTTGGTAACTGATGTTTATTTTGACTTTTTTAGTAGTAAGATTTATTTTTCATGAGTTTGAAAGCTATTTTTGTTTTGAAAGGGAAGGAAATTACATAATTTTGAAGGTGATTATTAGATTATTCTTTGTCTGCATCTGCAGTTATTACCATGTTCTTTAGTATTTTTATAGAAGATGAACTGCTTAGATATTTATTAAAATAAAAGGATAATTTTAAAGATGATCAATCTTTGATTTGCTCCATATTCCTCACTACTCAATCAATCAATCTTACTTTGTATAAGTAATTGAATCCAAGAACAAATTTTATCAGTGCAACACTATCAATTCTTCAGAAATGCTTTTAAAAAAATCAAGATTTTCTGAATAAAAATTGTGTACCCTGTAGCAAGCCACCACTGGATTGTTTGACTTTATTGGCACTTAATTTTGAAAGGAACAAAAGATAAAATTGTGCTATATTTATTATTTCTTGAGGACATAATTAGCTATTCATCTAAAAAGTGTTGTGGTTTATATATTCCACATTCATTTGGTTGATGACATTCCGCATGTGTGAAGAGTCATATTTGCTTTTTTATGCAGGGGGACCAAAGATTCATTTTAAAAAATATCAAATCTTAGTTTGCTCACTATCATTTTTTCTTCCAAAAAAAAAAAAAAAGCGATATCGTTCATTAGATGTGGAAAAAGTCCCCTAGGAAACCATTGAGAGGAAGAGTAAAGGCCTTTTTCATGATTCTTTATTTTTTGCATCATTTGTATATATTTTGCATTCTGTGTGTATTTCTTTGTGTTTTTTGAAACTGTGTGCTCCACATAATTTATTTTTGTAGTAAATTATATGTAGATGGCTTGCCGGTTATTTTTAAAAGTGAAAGCATTTATAAATATTTCTTGTTATACACATTGATTCTTGTACATAATTATCTATGCCATATATGTATTTCCTTCTTCTGGCACAGTATTGTTTTAGCAGACACACAGAGATACCCAAGTTACTCAGGAGGATTATTTTCTTTATTGATTTGATAGCAATGTTAACATCACTATGAATAATGGGTGTTTAAAAAGGCAATATATTCACTATTTACTTTATTTTTTTACATAATTGAATTGCTAACAAAAATATGTGGTGCCATATGTATGCTTGATTAAAATATAAAATAAATTAAGGTGTTATTTTAAAAATGAACTTTAATTCACTGATCTATTGAGGATTTTGATGATTTCTTGAAACATGTAGGGCTTCCAAAAATCTTATTTCTGTTTTCAATTTTTTTTTTTTTTTTTTTTTTTTTGTTAAAAAATGGGTTTTATTGAAACTTAAATTTTTTTTTTTTTATTTTGTTTTTTTTTTTTTTTTTTTGGTGATATCTCTGTGTACTGTTTGAATCTCTTTGAAGAATATTCATATTACCCATATAGATTTTTTTAAATGTTATTTTGAATATATTTCTTTATTAAATACACTGTTGCTGGCAGCTAAATTATTAGTAAAAGAAATGCCTTTCATCGTGTAGCTTTTAGGGTAGAAAACCCTTTATTATTGTTTTTGTGGTTTATTTTTTATTTTGTTTGCTAGTATAGATTGAATTTATGATGTATTTGCCAATTTTTTTTTTTTTTTTTTTTCATTTTCCTTCCTGTGACTAAATATGTGAGATTATTTTTACTTACCTTTCACATCTCATGAAAGATTTTGTGATTTCTCCTAGAAAAAGATACATTTGGACAGAATTCTACATTTTCGTGGCTCATACTTGACGAATTTTAATACTGGAAACTGATTAATTTTAATTTATTGAAAACTTATTAATTTTATGCCATCATATTGCTTTTGTCATCATTGATTCTCAAGTCATTAAAAAAGAGTTGAAATTGCACATGACTGTAGAAAAAATAAGGTTACTCACAACTCAATTTCTTATTATTGTTTGAAAATAGGAATTAAAGTTATATATGTGTTTGGCATATTTTTGTTTATCTTAATGTAATTATGTATTTTAAAATGGGAAATGTTTTTTAATATTTTGAGATCATAAAAAATCTTTTCCTAAAAAAATGTTTTACTCTTAAATATCATTTTTTTTTTTTTTTTTTTGTATCTACATACTGTGAAAAAAATATGATTAGAAAAATGTGATGTTTTTGTTATTATTTTTTATAATTATTTAAAAATATTTTGTATGGTTAAAAAATAAAAAACTTGCCTTGCTGCTAGGCTTAAGCTATTTATCCTTACTTTTAGAAACTTCGAGTTTTGCTTACATCTTATGTTAGACGTCTGAAGTATTCCATGAAAATGTACTTTAAAGCATGTGAGCATTGTATATAGTTTCTGTTCATAATTGCATAAAACTTTCAAAAATCTATAAACAATTTTTTACTCTCTGTTCTATGTAGCCTAGGTTCTTTTCAAGATTTTTGTTTTTCTTGGTAGAATGCTAGCAATCTGAAAACGTCCATTGCCGTAACTTTTGATATTATTTCCTCTACCTCTGTTGAATTTATTCCATTGCTATTCTGACTGATTCCATAGAATAGTTATTTGTTTTTTATACATCTGCAATTTGTAGAAAGAGATTTAACTATCTACCAAAATTCTCCATGTACCACATCTGAGATTTTTTCCCCCTTATCTTTTCTCAATGATTTCTATTAAATGTGTATTTTTTATTATCCTTATCTCTGTGTTGTGCACAAAACTGTGTAACTTTGCATTGTTTTGAAATAATTATACAATAAAATGTCCCTTTAGATATTTTTGTGCTAGTTTTTCTTTTTTTACTCTTGCTACACATATTTCAGTATAACTATTGAGATCATGTTGAATGGAGCACATTTTTATTTGTGTAATTAATAATGGCATTTAAAATATCGCTTATAGCAACAAAAAAAATCATTGCATTAATTTTTTTTACTTCAGTTGATTGTATTATAAAAGTCAATCACAAAAAACCTCTCAGCTCACACTTTGGTTGTATTACCCAACATATATAGATATTTTGTATTAAAACAATATGTTCAATAGCATTATGAAATGTATTGCATCCTAATTGGTTTGAATTTGTAATGAAGGCAAAATATTCAAAAAATTTTAAACTTCACTTTTCAAACAAAATCTGTAAACTTCACTTTCATTCACTCATTACATCTCTAAGAACTGAAATGAATATATCATGTGTTCTATAAATGGGAATTTCAACTTTGAAGCTTTGCTATATATTATTGTGTACGATATTAAATATGAAGGAAAAAATACTCTAGAAACAAGATATTCGGAGGGTGAAATATAGTTTATTTACAGAGTGCATGATAGAAAAATACATAATTTTAACTTTTTATCTCGAACTATGTACAATGAGGAATTGATGATGTACCCTTGCTTTTAAGGGTCAGGGCGATGACATTGAAGGGTATGTACATACGCAAAGTGCAGAAATAAATAGGAAAAAAAACCTCTCCCGAAGATATTTACACATTGGTTAAGAAACTGGGATGAGATTGTTCCGAAAATTCCTTTTTTTTTTTTTTTTTTTTTTTTTTTTTTTTTTTTTGTGCAAGCTAAAAATGCCTAATATTTTTCATACTGAACTTTTTTTTTTTTGAAGGAATAAATATAAAATTTGTTGGTGTTTTTCAACAATGGAAATGTATTGTTAGGAGACCACACAGCATTCTTTTCTCCTGAGCAAAATTTAGAGTTAATGAAAGCAAATTTTTAAATAAGATATTTGGAATTTCAGTAAGGATAACTCTTCATTTTGTTTGTCAATATCACAAATTTATTTTCGTATAGAATGTTTTCGGAATCCTTTGCAAGGAGCATATTTTACTTTTGATGCAAAAGACGATTTAGATTTATTTGGATGGATTGAAAATTCGTGGGCCAGTGGCTCTCAAAATTCGCGGCCGGCTATAATAATTTCCGATGTTGCATCTTAAAAAATAGAAGCATCTATTCTAATTTATATTAGAAAAGCTTTCAAATCTCATCATGGAAATGAAAATAGTATCGAAATGACATTGTGACCTGATAATTTTGAAATGCTGATGGTAAAAGTTAATCTACGAAATATATTTAAAAAGTTTATAAAATATGGATATATAAGTTGAAAATAAGGTTTAATAAAAATAAGTTTACAAAAGGGACGGATGCTTCCCATTTCCAAAGATAATTTACCCTATCGGAATCAGTTTTAATTTTCTCTCAAAAAGGCGAGAGGTAAGAATCCATTAGAACGATACTTTTGACTTAAAAACAGAATTTACGAACACATCTTCTCGAACAAGATTGAATAAATGCATTTTTAATCGATCTATCTATTCATCTTTTTCCCGCATGAAAATTGCGCACGCGTAAGCAGGAGATTCTAGCTTATTAATGATCTCAGCCGTAGTTGAATGCTGTTGGCGAAATTTGAATTAAAATAAGGAGAAAGAAAGGGTTGAGATGGATTTGTTTTAGAATTTGGGACACTGAGAGGGGTCGTTGAAGTAGCAGATGACCTGGTTGATGGGGTAGAAGGCACGTCCCATCATCTCGTTGACGAGCTTAGCGGCGCCCCTGCCACAGTCCTTGTGCACCTTCTCCACGATGCATTCCTCAGTGCGGTCGATGGAACTGTTGATGGATAAAATTTGAAAATATTAGAATCAGTGTTATGTTTCTCGAAGTTTTCTATGGTTTTTGACAAATATTAAAAAAATACCCTAGGGAAAACTGCATAAGAATTTGAGGAGAGTTACACAAAAGAAATTTAAAAAAAAAAACAATGCTTTTTTTTTTTTCTTTTCCTGAAATAGACTGTTTTGGTTCAAAGGCAGTATACTTCTTTCAATATTTTCTTTAAAATATTTGAAAAAATGACGATGAAAAAAAGTTACTGATAAGATTTGTTATTTGTTAGGGGTGGAATGGGGATAATGTTTCTGAAGACGAAGAAAGGAAATGTTAAATAGTTTTATGTTTACGATATTTGTAATGAAAAACAATTTATATTTTTTGTTAGTCACCCAAGACTCGAGATCAGAATCAAATCAGTATTTTCATTGCAAATGATATTGTCATATTTCATGACTGCGCCCAATGTGCCATCTGCACAATCTTTTGATTCTACCGTAGACCTCATGTGTTACAATATGAAAGTTATTAAATGCAAGCTACGCAGTAAGATTTCTTCTTCACTGAGCAGAAGCAGAACAAAAAGTTTCTCTCTAATTCGACCGATACCTTAGCGATCATTTTCTATTTTCGATTCTCCTTCTTGTCTACCAATTTTTGCCTTTTCCTTTTCTTTCACACATCTAGACCACAGTTATATCTTGTTTAGCGCAGCATAGCTATATCTGGCTCTTGCGCCAGTAAAATTCACTTCCACTGACTCACTAATTCGACCGAAAATGTGTAATGGTAGTGCTGAATAATATAATGAAGAATTCTCATCTGAGGAACTGTAAACCGTTAACTTCAAATCACTGGATCCGATGCAATTAGACTTGAAGAAATCCGAGAAAAATACACACTTTAGAATATCGTCCCACAGTTGCTCGAACCAAAATTGAAGTTCCTGCGAATCTCTCCATTTTCTCTATTTCCCTAATCCTATTCACTACTTCTTCTACATATTAAAACTAATTTATATAAGTCACGGCTTTCTCGAATCAAGGTTCTCATAAGAAACCGTTAATTTTTTTTAAATTATAAAATTAGTCTTTTAAATGTTGAAAATTTAATTTTACTATGATGTAACTAAAAATATATGCATTGTTTAAAAATAATTGTTCTGATGAATAGGTATAGAAGTCATAATGATATAAAAATTTCGTAAATTAAACACCTTCATTACCTGAAATGCACTCACAAATTGGTTCCATTCAAATTTCGAGTTTTGCTAAGTTTTACTCTGTTTTAAAATATCACTTAAATGCCTTGACAACAAACCAATTTTTAAGATACATACAGTGTATTCAAATAGTTCTACTACTGACCGCACGCATACCATTTAACCCAGTGCTTACATTAGATATTAAGCTGCTACATAGTCTCGCATTTCAATACAGCACTTGAAACTTGTAAACAGGTTCGTAATCTTGTTCAGGAATTCCTCCATTCCAACACTATTGAGTTCCGATATCACGCTGCTTCAGTGTCTTATGTCGACTCGTACCTCTGCCACTTCCTTTTCGATTTCAACTTGAGAAATAAAAAATTTCCGGTGGTCAGTTCTGAAGAGTTACAGATGAGGGGGTGCTGAACACAGCCTGGCTTCTCACCAAAATATGCTGCACAAGAATGGCGAGATTGTGCGTTGTTATACATGATGCTCCAATTTCCACTGTCCAACAAATCGGCCTGCAAATTCTGTTAGTCAACATTTTCGTCATTTCGACTCGAACAAGCACTACCTGATCTCTCATCGTCTTCGGTCTAGTTTCTTTCTGCTTTAAATCATAAAACCACTCAAATACTCAAGAACGATTCAACGCGTCATCATTATACGCATATTTAATCATTTAGTACGTTTTTGTTGTTGATTTTCCTACATTCAAAAACAAAATTTGCTGATCGTTCGCTGCTCCAATTCTTTTCGATGACAATGACGCACACGTATGCATAGAAATGCTGCTATGTCAGAATTAGTCTGAAATGAATGCAATACGCGTAGCTGAAGGTTACTGCTGCATCATACCATCGGTTTCTTAAAGATAGCATCGTTTATACACTTTACGAGCGGGTGTCCCAGAACTTACTGATTACACTATGTATCTTTCTGAGCTTCCTGATATGTTCCAATCGTACAAAATTGAGATCTTTTATGGTGAGAACTTCAAATTACTAATTTTATCTTAGGGGAGGTCAATAAGATTCATAATAGAGCGAGACTCACCAGCAGAAGACCTTGATGATGGATTCAGGATCAGGTCTCTGGATAAGGGCGGGATATCTCTCAATCATGGATGTTGCGCAGTCCATCACAGTTGTGTTCTGGTGGTTCAAGCACTTGGATTCTTGAATGTATCCTGCAGGAGAAAAGGGTTGATATCATAAAAACTGTTACATAAATTGTAGTGCTTAGTCAAGGTACTTAAACGTAACATGTGCATGTGATCTTGAATGTCAAAAGTATTCAAGTTAACGAAGATGAAAACTCAATGATGTTATTCATTATTTTATTCCTCCATGGGATAATGGTGCTTAAGAGAGATTTGCATTATTTATTTATTTTTTTATTTATTCTTAAGATATAATTTTCAGCGCTATTTGGCGACCATCTGTGAATTTCACTTGGAACTACGTTTTCATTTATTTATTTATTTATTTGAATCATATTAATCACTGATATAAAGAGAATTTTTCTTTCAAATAAGAATAAATATGATGAAAAATGTCTCAATAAACTTTAAAAAAAAAAGGATTTTGAAAAAGAAACTATAGATGGCAGCGCGTCAAGTGACTGATCGATGAATATTTCTCTTTTATGAAATGTTTATGCTGTTTTTTTATTATTTGTATTTTTTAGCAAGAATTAAGCATCATTTTTTTTTTTTTTTTTTTTGAAAATGAAGAGATTTTATCCATTTCTTTGAAAATCTTGCACAATTACGATATATACCGCGCAGATAAGACTAACATTGCCAGTTTTATTTTTTTATTGCAATACTGCCATCACTATCCAAAAAACAATTACACAACAGCTTTAATAACAAAATTAATTTTAGGCACACAAGCATATCCCTCCCCCAGTCGGAGAAATTAAATATATATAAATCAACAAAATATTAAAATAGGGTTTTTTTATTCACTCATATTTTAAATTACATTATTTTTATTTAAAGGCCCCGTTATTGAAAATAAAACAAAACATTTCTTCTACAGAGAGCTATCATACGCACATTTCCTTACATTTATGACATGTCATGTTAACACTCGTAAATTCTAATAACTTCTAAATGTAGTTTAATTTTATTGATTTGTAGTAATTGCCATCAATCCATATACTTGTGATGCTTTGGCTTTGTCTCCTTTAAGAAAGAGGCGTTAAAATACTTACGTTTTCCGAGACTAGATCCTGGGGCGCAGATTTCAGAGAGCAGCTGCTTGACACCACCCATGACGATGGGGCTGGTGGCCTGGTAGATGGGAGAGTCGAGGCATCGGTCAAGACAGGCCAGTCCTTCGACGGTACGGCTGAAAGAAAAAGCCGATCAGGACTCTCGTTTTTAAACATAAAATAAATATTTGTTTTAATACCTACACTGAAAATTAAACCCAATGGATAAAGTTGATACAATTACAAATTAGTGTTACGTCCAGCTCTAGTTGAGTGATTGACTGTTTATCAACGTCGCACTCTTTGTAAATAATTACCTCAAGTACACATACACATTATATATCATTCTTATTTAACAAGGCACATAGGCATAGCTGGAGTTTTAAGCGCCCGTGGACAACTAAAGACTTTGCGCCCCTTCTGTTTGTAAAAATGCAATGAGTAAGGAGAAGAAAATTTTAAAAAAATTGTATTAAAAATAATAGTATTTTACGAAAAAAAATCATATTATTTATTTTAAATAGCTTTAAATATTTTAATTTTTAATGCACTTTCATGATAGTAAATGTTTCTGGATATGAATCAAGCTTATTGGAGTAATGGAGGGGATAAATCATAGTCTGTTCGGTATATGGAAAGGATTTTGAACTTCAAAATCAGAAAAAGGAATAAATCATAGAAAATATATTCTCATATTGATGAAGTTTTCAAATGGGTTTGAGAATTCTTTTATTTTCTTTTTAGCGCATTTTTTTTAAAAAAAATAATAATTTGCAATATCAATTTAGTGCCTTTTGGATGCTGCGCCTAGAGACAGACGTCCCTCCTCCTCCCAACTATGTTGCTAACAGTCATCCTATTTATTGGAATTTATTCTGAACCGCTGCAAAGTTGGTAGGGTTACTGTACATGGCCTTCACAATTAGTTAGCTTAGCGACATTAAATTCAAACTTTTTATTTTTCTTCTCCGATTGCACAAATATATTAAAGTAACACTAAAACAGACTTGGTGGAAAATTGTCTTGTTTCTGAACTTTGATCTTTTTGGGGGAGGAAAATAGCTAAGAAGATATTCTCTATTGTAATGAGGATGGAGGAGAAAAGAAACATATACTACTCAAAAATATCCATTGGACCTGCAAAAAGAGCAATGAATCTCTAATGGATTTTTAGCACGTGCAATGGATATTCAAAAGAAGACTGTGAAGAAGTTTGTATTGTATGGTTGTGTAAATAAAGATTAAACATCCTCTAACAAATACTTAAAAATCAAACTTCAATATGCTTTGTCTAAACTTATTACTCAGTTACATCCTGAAACTACTAACAGAAAAACTAGTGTGGTTATATTAGCGAACTCTGTAATTTAACAATCTTTTGATAAGTTGTTGACCATAAGGGAAAACGTAATTTCCGCTTGGAAAGTATTTTGTGTAAGCCATTGTTTATTCTACAGTTTCCGAGTGCTTTTAACCTCATTCTTTCATTTCGCTTCCTTTCTTGCAACGAATTTATTTTTCACAGAAATTTGCATTGTGATGAGAGCAATGTACGCGCTTTTCTGAATCAGATCATCTGTGAATAGTAACGCATTCAACCCGAAATAGATGCTAGAAGGTATGTAGACATTTTTCGACTACGAGATGGTATGATTGATACAGTATGTTTTTTTTTCACCGTCTTTTATTCTAATATTGACAAATGCATAATTTTCCTGAAAAAGAGGCTTCCAGGTTCCTTCTATGTTTTCAAACGTTAGAAGAAACGTAACACAATCACTAATTGAGTTAACTTTAGTTTTTTCAAAGATTAGTAATTTATTCCAATGTATTTTTTTTCACAAAATGGAACACCATTAACATGATAGTCTAAAGTAGATGTACTTTTACAGTATCTGAAATACATATTTTCAGTATTCATATACAACAGAATATTGTCAAGTCGGACCTCTTTACCTGGGATTTCCAGGTAACCTAAATAGGTCTCCTCAATTATTGTGATTTTTTTTGTTGTTATTTGAGAAGAGATCTACACATTTTTCACAGAAACATTTATTTGTTTCATTTAAATATTTTGAAAATTTATTGTCTTAACTCAAATCTTCTAACAGCTATGAATACATGGAAAGAAAGAGTGAGAGGCGGGGGGTGAATTTCACAAATATTTTGTGCAAAGTCAACAAGACTATAGTTGCATTTCTTATCATCAGTGACAAATGGCGTATGGAGCTACATAACTTGAATGGAAAATGCTATAAAATAATTTTAAGAGGATTTGTGTAGTTCACAAAGTAGACGTCGTTATCTTCTGTAGATATAATTCATACTTGATTTGTTTCATATGAAGATGATTATCTGTAAGTAAGTTTTTTTATTTCACTTTTTCCTTTCTCTGTATTTTCCCTTTAAACAAGATTTTCGATATCTTGGACTTTCTCTAGTTCCAATTAATTTGACTTAAAGAGGTTTTACCGTACTTGAATGAAAATGTATATATAAATTTGATTAACATCTCAATAAATGCACGTCATATTTTATTATGTAACAGTCCCCAAGGAAAGAGAGTAAAATATAATTTTGATGAATGGAAGAAGGTGATTTTTAAGATTACCTGATTTATTTTGGGCACAAAGGCACCAAAATTTTCAACATAGTAACAGAAAGGTGCAAAACATTTACTAAAGCATTTGTCATTCTACCATCTTATTAAAAAAATAACTACAAAATAACAAGAAACCTTTATATAATTCAAGAAGAAGTTTTAACTTCTTGGTGACAATCGCAAGAAAATAGAAGTATACTCACGAGCAGAAGATCTTGAGGTCACCTCCTTCCTTGGCGGGATCTGGGTCCCTCAACTTGATGAGGCAATCCTCGATGTTGCATTGTTGCTGCTGCTGCTGTTGTTGTTGTTGCTGCTGTTGTCCGAGAACAACTCCGATGATACCTATGAATGAAAAAAAAAAAATATTCAGAATACACATAACATCTTGATGCCGAAACAAGGTATTACAGATATTTCCAAATACAATATAAGTTGAAATCGACTTGCTACATTCCCTGAGAATACCATTTTCTCATTAATTGCTAGTTTTGAATATGTAACAAATGTTATGAGGAAACGAAAGTTTTGATATTTCATATTTAAATCTCAACAATGTTTTACTGACATTACGAGCGCAGTTTAAAAAGTACCCGTGTTAGAAATGGAAAATGGGAAACTCACTGCAGTACTGTCTATTGATGGTTTTTATTTTACCCCAAAAGTCCTTGAGTATGAAACTTTTCGCTTCCCAAAAAATCGTCACCATCACTTTTTTGATCGATGCCTTGTTTAGAGCAGATTCACCGGAATCAACATATCGTTTCGATTGTTACTCGGTTTCTGGTGTATAATAGTGAATCCGAATATCATCGCCGGTGACAAATCATGACAACTCGACACGGCAGCAATCGAATTTTCTACCGAATCAATACTAACTCATGAATCAGTGTCAGTTTTGAGTACGGCACTAAATATAACGTGAGAAATCAGTGTCATTAAATTTCATGCAACCATCTAACCGAATGAGTGTCAAATTTGTTTTTGCGCCATCAACATATGACAATACACAACTGAGACATCAAGGTGCCTTAGTAACGCCATCTGTCGATAAAAATTGGTACTTTTTGAACTACTTTCAAATTTAATAACAGTTGCCTTAGGGATGCTCCATCAAATCAAGAGGCTGAATGACTATCTCATTTTTTGAACTTCCACACCATCGTGATATCTTTGAAATCTAATTGGATGCAGCAGATCCCTTAGTTTCCCACAATGTTCTTTTTGATACAAACATGACAATCATTTGACAACCAATTGTCCGAAATCTCGCTTTAAGTGTAATTATTGAATTGTGTAGAAGTAAAATAATGTAGTATATTTAACTTAAGAAATGTATATCGCGTAGTACTAATTCTTTGAAAAGAAAATATTGATATCGAAGTTATGACCCACATTAAACCTCAATAAATGTAGTTGCAGTGCATGTAGTAATCTATTATTTTGAAAGCACTAAAAACAAAAAAAACAATAGTGTTGTTGTGAAACATTCATTTATATGCCTAACAAATGAGTGTATTCGGGAGTATGTGCTGGAATTGTTCCCAGTAACCCTTTGTGCGTATATATGGCAACTTAAATGAAAATGAAGCTACTGTCTTTGATTTTTTTACTAGCACGTTCTCTTTGTTTAATATTCAGATTCATTTTTAGAAGCTCTCCCCGAATGAGAAAAGTTGCTTTATTACGGTTTCCTATTGTTGGAATATTTTCTGTTATTTAAGGCAGGCAATCCTTACGCTGGATGGTTACAGTGACGTTTTCCAATTGTTCTAAGAGAATCATAACAGAGCTTGGGTCATGCCTCACGATTCGCCAATTTAGACATGTTCGTGAGTCATTAGTCCAAAAAAAAGGCTTCCGGGTATTGTAGATAGTCTTTGTCGTCCAATTTGATGACTGAATTACATACGGTTGACATTTCTTTTGAGAATTTTTATTTATTGTGTCGAGATTCGACACAAGAGACGTCGGAAGTATCGGTGCATCGCCGGTTTGGATTTATTTATGTAATTCTGTCTGGTCTAGTCGCTTTTCAGACGAGGTATTTTTCTGAGAATAGACGTTGTCTAGTTGAATATGAAGCAAAATGTTGAAAGAGAGAAAAAGTTAGAGAAAGTTGGGTTATTCTATGGCGTAGGCAAATATTTTAGACTTACAGTTTTCTTCATTAATGTCGCACTGAAGCATTGTAACGCAATGTGATGATGAATCTTTGCTGGATTTATTTGCTTGTCGTCTATTAATGTCATTTAGATATGCATATTCTAATGCCGAAGCATTTCTAGATTTTGAGCCACGTTTGAAGTATAGCAATGCTATCAGACGTCTTTCACCAAATTTTCACGAGCTAAGTAATAATGAGTGAAGATTAAATGAATTTAACATGCAAAGCGCGAGAGCATCATCTATTATTCCACTAAAGGTCTTTGCCTAAAATGAACTTTGAACCCACAAATTGGTATAACTAGATTACTGTTCTATCAATCTGACCACACTTGGGTTTTAATAAAAGGGGGGCATTATTTTAAGGGATATCTCTAGCGTGTTAGTTAATATTCCCTCCCCTTATATATGATGAATTTACATTATTTTGTCTAATTAACTCTCCACTTGAGTTGCACAATAGCGGTTGGGAAAGTCTGCCAAGTAAACAAAGTAAATACATTTATCTCTTTTGGAGTTACTCTTTCTTGGAAGGGACAGTTCAGGATTTTGAATATAACGATTGCCTGAGTTGAAACTTTATTCTTCAAGTTTTACAAGGATTTGAAATCCATTATCGAGTAGCTTTACTGGGATCGAAATACTAATTCTACCAATTATCCATCATTTTGCCTAGCAGCAATAAACCAGTAGAATCAGTGCTGCTTGGGAACAGAATCGTGGATTAATTGTAGAAGATGAATGGAATTTACTGATCATGATTCTGACGCCAAACTGCACTATTTCTACAAGTAGTACCCGGTTCTGTTGTTAAGTAGCACTAATCTTATCTGTTATCCATGATTATGTTGCCAAGCAACACTTGTTTTACCAGTAGACTACAAATGTATGAAAAAAATATATATCTTCCTTTAGGACTTTATTGAAAAAGTAAAAGTAATTGATACTAAACAGCCACTTCTCCCCTCCCGCCGAAAAAACATGATAAAATCATCCTTTCAGCAATGACAAAGTTGTGGCAAAAATAAAATTGAAAGAAAATGCAGGATATCTGACTAAATTGACAATTGAAAATTATACACAACCACTTTTCAAATATTAATACATACAATGACAATGATTTTAATAATTTATGCTTAGTTAACAAAAACCGGGGGAGAGAAGTGATACTAAAAATATTTAAGATAACAATTAAAATACATTTATTACTCCAAACCCTGATATAACGGAAAGCTAATCTTCTGATGATAGTTGTCAACTGTATTGGATGTATTCATTTTATACCTTTTTAACTTTTGAGAAGATTTAGCTTTTATTTCAATAAAAGACTCCTGCTGCATACATGAGATTCAAGACTTCTTCGAAGTCCTCATAAAGTGTCTCCCATATTATTTGATTAAGGATCAGCCCATTACCAAAATTCAGCAGCTTAGCTACAATCCCTCTGGGATTAAAACGAAACGAAAACTATTTTCATTACATTTAAATAATCTATTATAAAAGTAAGTTTTTAAGTAAAAAACTTGCTGTATTTTTGAAAGCATTTTTTGTTTGTTTTTCTTTTTCCATAAAGTAAAGGATTGTTTATTTACACCGCACTTAGAAGTAACACTAAGACTATTGGCGACGGAACTTGTCATTTTGAACCAAGATCAAGTGATGAGGACCATACCAAACTCTTCTAAGTTCCACGCCAAGCCAGTGTCAGGACTCAGCCTTTTCAGATCATGGCATAAAGGGATCAGGGCTATAATATGTACAAAATTATGAATGAAAAACCATTTGGGTCATAAGTTCAAAGTTCGATTCCGCTAAAGACCATTGTGCGTAATGTTGAGAATTGCGTTGTTTTAAATTTAAGCCTTATGCTTGATGTTCTCAAATGGTTTAAATGAGAGTATAAGATGTCTGTAAAAATATAGGTAGCAGCATCTACCTTCCACTTATGATTGTGCTCGATTAATATGAAAGGGAAGAATCACAACTCGGTACAAATTTTCAAATGATTAATTGTTTATTAACTTTTCACTGAGAAACAGCATGACTGCTAATGGCGATGGACCTCGTTATTTTGAATCAAGGTCAAGCATCGAGGACGACAAGTGGTTCCCCTTTCTCTAAACTTTCACACCATCCCAAAGTGAGGACTTCAAGCCCCGATCGATTCAACTTGGTCTTCGGTGATACTGGGACTTGAGCCCATGATTCGAGTGATTGAGCTGCGACCATCACTACTTGGCTACTGATACTCTTTTACTACAGAGTGGAACAAGTTAGAACATGCGTTCCAACCTTTTTTGGTCTAACACCCCCTCTTCAAAAAAAGTATTCAGTGCCTCCTTTACAGGGAGTGGGAGGGGGACATACAAACTCCCGCTCATGAAATTAATAACGTATTTGTGAGTTTTCAAATCTCCAATAATTATTC
Source organism: Nephila pilipes (assembly GCA_019974015.1). Taxonomy (NCBI): domain Eukaryota; kingdom Metazoa; phylum Arthropoda; class Arachnida; order Araneae; family Nephilidae; genus Nephila; species Nephila pilipes. The sequence goes on from BMAW01022663.1 coordinate 683,695, forward strand.
TGAAATGTTTCGAAAAGTCAGAAAAAGAAAATAATCACGCTGAAACATTCATTTATTTTCACTCTTTCAAATGCATTTTATTCTACGCAATTTAAAGCAACAATTATGTTTGACCTAGATTTCAGAAGAAAGGGGACTGCTTACACATTATGCTCGTAAATTCGAGGTGGCATGTTGGTCGGAACCTTAATCTTCTCATAACATGCGCTAACTTGTAAATATAAGCTTTATTGATTGAGTCTGAAAAGTATGCATACACACAATGTTGTCCATTTGGTGCACTGCGCATGCTGCGACTCGTCTATGTACCAGTCAAAAAGGTATTGGGAGCAAAGCTACAATGTATCAATACCTACTTTTAATAAAGAAGTTCTAAATGTCTTTTGAGCCCTTATCTGGCTTATAAGACATTTAGAACTTGTTGCTGATACATACGTTCGATGATTTTTAGCATTAATCAAGCTTTTCAATGCATTCTTGGGAATATTACCAGGAGAGGATGCGGCAATGAGTCCTCGACACCCCCTAAATTAGCCTTAGACCAAAAACACCCCTTTAGATCTTTTCAACTCCCACAAGAATATGGTACCAACTCCTTTGGGAACCAATGCATTTGAGTAATTTCCAACACAAAAGTTTTTATCCTATTCTTACGATTCGCTCAACAGTTACTGGCAATTAAGAATAATTATCTTTACTACTAAGACTCTTCCCTTTTCAAATAGCCTTGCGGTTGCACATCGTACGCACTGTCATTTTCCAACTTGAGGAAAGTTGCGCTTCACTCGTTTTTTTTTTTCTTCCTGACCTAATATTCAGTAATTTTGATAAAAAAATATTCTCCGTTGAATTACTTCTTTTCGTTCTTTAAAAACGCCTGACCCACATTTCTCGTTTGCTTATTCTCACACATATAATACGAGTTTCCCAAGTAATTTATCGTGCTCAAAATGGCTTTTCTGTCCAGCAAAAAGGCTGTTTTCTTTCGACTTAAAATGTTACATGATTTTCCTCTTCAAGATGAATGGGATGTTTCGCAAATTCGTCGCCCGTTTCCGCATGATTGGCTTAATTTATGCAACAATGATTAACCTGGTGGTGGGATGTGATCGTTTATTAGTTTCGCTATTAGAAGCAACACGAGGGCTATTGATGTGGGTTCTCGTAACTTTTAGCATTGGTGAAGCGATAAGGTTGGCACCTGAGCTGGCACCTCCTCCAAATTTCTCCACTACACCAATGGGAGGATTTGGGACCTCGACAGATTTTATGGGCATCAGCACCGCTAAACGGCGAATCTTTAGTGGCATCAGAGCTCGAACCCACTATTCGACAAAAACTGACGTCCGTGACCATGACCACTGGACTATCGCGGCCAATTAACTTGGGGAAACAAATCTGGACTATTTAGTCTATAGAATTCTGTAAATTATTTTTCCTGTGAAGAAACTCATATACCTTTAATGACAAAATACCGTAATTTTTTGAGCTTATGTAGACGCTACTTAAATTTATGATGCGATTTTTAGGAACGAATTTAATATTCGTATCTTAGATGCACTCAAGGTTGATTTATCTATGTAAAAAGGTAAGTCTTGCGGTCCCGAAAATACGTTTGTCAGTTTCTCTTTGATCTCGTTACTTGTATCTTTGAAAATACTAGAGCTCAGTTGTCTCGATAGGTGGGGCGACTTTAACTTTGAAAGAGTTGTAAGGGAGAAGGGAAAAAAGATATCTAGACAAAATAACATCTATGATAGGCCCAAGTACTTCGACACTGAATTTAGAGAAAAGTAAAAGCCTATGTTCTCCTAATTAGATGGAGTTGTTCTACTTTGTCAAATTGAGAAATTAATCGATTATTAGAAGTCTCATCCCTTAAAAGAACATGAAACCCCGAGTATACACATATTCTACTATATTTTTAACTTCAAAAAGAAGATGACGAGCCAAACCAAAACTACGACGGTAAGTCAGTAAGTGGGTTACAAACCGATATGGGAATTCGAGAATTTGTAGTAAATTGTTTCCAAATATTGGACATTTTTTCCTGGGTATAAATCATGAGCTTCATAAATGTCAGCCGAAATCATAGTGAACATCAAGGATAGGGAACCATCCTTCTTCACATTCAAAACACAAATTTAAGGAGATGACATCGACTGGTAAGGCTATACTGACAATATTCGGGAATTCTCAAAAATTTTTCTTCCCTAATTTCCTGAAACGGGAGAAAACTGTGACTGCTACCTCCTACCGTAACATTCTGTCGAAACTTTGGGATACACAATTCAAAATAAACATTCAGATCTATTGACTCAACGAGTCATATTCCACCACGAAGATGCCAAACCTCATTCTGCTCGATTTACTCGGGCGAAAATTAAAGAATGTGTTGGTGGCAACTTCTTCAACATCCACCTTACAGCTCAGACCTATCTTCATGTGATTATCATTTGTTTGTTCCGCTTAAATTGTGCTTTGGCGACGCTGAACGTGAGGTACATAAAAAGTCGGAGGCAGCAGTCGAAAGAATTTTATGCAGCAGGTATCGAGAAACTCACAAAGCGATGTAATGAATGTCTCCATGCAAATGGCGATTATGTAGAAAAATAAATATACTTTTCAAATAACTATCTTAGTTTCCCTTAAAAAAAATTGTGTATGTAATTAACTCATTTCCAGAAATGAAATGTATTGTTAATCTGCATGACATAAAATATTTGAGTGAAAAAAAAAATTGACAAGATTTTTTTTCAATATTTCTTCAAAGAGTTCCCAAAAAGTAAGTGATAATTTTCTCCCTGGAAGTGAGGAATAACACTGGAAATTTTTATTCACAGAAAATAAAATGCCATTGAGTTCAAACTTTTCGAATTACAAAACTATCCTCAGTAAAAAAAAAAAATTCTTCTTTAAATTCATTTAGCCAAGTCAAATTACTCTTATTTAATCTCTGTTTTGAAACTTTTTTTAAACTAAAAACCACTTTTTGCTCTATAAATGAAATATATTTTATTGAACCTTTCGCGGTTAACAATTCATTTTATTATATATACGAAATATTTATATTTCTTTTCTCCTTAAAATTGTTAAATTTCAATAAGATAAAGTAGTAACATAGAATATCATTCATATAATTTTTTTCGTTATTGCCTTAGTTTTTCAGTACAAGTTTACAAGATTTTATCCGGTATTTTTACTTTACAACCTTAATATCAGAAAGAAAATTCTTAAAAATATCATTTCAAATTTAAAAAAGTAAGAAACCAGTACGCTAAAGTATTGAGGAAAAATCTCATTTAGAAAAAGCATTATGGTAAATAATACCTGCGCAGTTTTCATTAATAAAAGGTATTTATGAGATGAAATAAAAGTGCAATGACAGAGAGAGTTTTCTTCTTTTTACAGAAATTACTTTAAAATTAGGACAAAAATGTTCGAAAAAAAACTAGACAAATATTGTTTTAAAAAAAGGGAGAAAAATTTTTTTCGTATTACGTCTAAATTTATGGTGCCCTGAACAGGGAGGAAAACTCCTGGAACAAATGAGCAGCACTTCAGGGAAAGGCATTTAAAAAGTCGATTGCCCTATGTATTTCCGGTAGTGGTAATGGACGACATCGTAACTTTTAAGTGTTAGTACGGATCTCTGATTCAGTTGAAAATATTTAAATAAAAGTGATAAAATCCATTTTGCATTTTTTTTTTTTTTTTTTTTTTTTACATTTAATTTGCCAATTTCACGTAGTTTCTTTTTTTCTATTTCATTTTATTAGTTAATATTCTTCCTCTAAAGACTTAAATATATTATGATATCTGAATTAAATTTTGCAGTGAATTTAAAATTTTGAGATAAATTTTAGATTGAGACTCAGTCAGATTGTAGGCGTAATTCTGTTTGCTTAGAATCGAAAAATAGAAAATTTTGTGGAAAATTCCTTGGCTAATAGATAATTATGATGTTTTCTAAAAACTTTTTTTCTCCTTATCTGAGCTTAAATTTTAATAAAATAAAACCATATTCCAAAATGTTAGGGAAGAATGATCGGAATGTTATCTAAATTTATAGTTAAAAATGTAAGATTTCTATATCCGAAAACTAAATTATCTGCATTGAATGAATCGAAATTACATTTCATCTGAGATGAATAAAAATAAGTATAAGAGATTCATAACTAATATATTACGTTAAATCCCATATATATATATATATATATATATATATATATATATATATATATATCGTATTAAACATAAAAAAATAAATAATGCTCGCAGACTCCAATATTTCTTAAATAAATGCTGAACAAATAATAAGGAATACTACAAGATTCAACTCAAAAGAGGCAACAAATTGCAAAAATAAGTTGCTAACTACAAACATATGAAAAACAAAAAAAAAAAAAACCTGGGATATTAAAATATTGTAGATAATTTAACGAATGGAAAGGGGAAAAAATAGTAAACAACCTATCGCCGTTACAAAAATCCGTTAAATGAGATCATAAAAATAGTAAAATGTTTCTTTGTATCAATAATAAGCTAATAATTAAATTAGGACTCAAATGAGTTAAAAATACCTTCAGGTAAAGGTAGAATTATCCTAAATATCATCCTAAAATTTTATTTTTGTAGGAGAGGGGTAACAAAACCTATTTCTCCTCTTGTGTAAAATAAGACATCCCATCCAGATTCCAGATGCAGCAAATTGTATCCGTATTCTGGTACTAAATATTAATTGAAATCGAAATCTTTGGTAGTCTAAAAAATAGTCATTGCAAACATTTGAAAAACAAACAAAATAGGGATATTTAAAATATTGTATGTAATATAATTAATTTAAGAGAAAAGTATTTGGACTGTTAAAATCCATTGTCTCTACACAGAAATGTTGTTAAGCATTTAAATCGAATCGTTAGAAAAACACTTAAAAGTTTTCTGTGGCAGTAACTAGAGATAAATTAATCAGGGACTCAAACGAGAATTTTTAACTACATTTGATAAAGATAACTATATCTTTTTTATCAACTTAAAATTTTACTTTTAAAAGAAAAGGGTGAAAAATCTATTCTCCATTTACTAACATTTTCATCCCGGATGCAACAAGTTGTTTTCAAACATCCAAATTGATGTTGAGTACTCACCTGCGAGTAGGGCAAAAGTTCTAAGACATGATGACTTCATCTTGGGAGTTTAAAAAAAAATCCTCGATTGGAGATGGAGAGAGAGAGAGAGATGTTTAGGAGCTGGTGTCCGAAGCGAGAGTGTGCTGCTGAGGCCTGTCCTCCCTCCTCTTAGTAGGTGCTCTCCCAACGAGAGGAAAAGTTTGTCAACCTTGACTGCCGACGTCATACACACCCTCCGCCAATGGGGAGAGAGTAACACTGACCTTAAAATAATGCACTTTTTTCCTCTGTTTTCACTTTTTGTCGGGGATTTAGGGAGCAATGCCCCATATTCGGAGGAGGGGGAACGCGATCCCCCCACGAGGAAAAGGATTGGGTCCGCTTCTGCGAATAACGAGTTCTTTCAGGGGATGAAGGGATCCAGAGGGTTAAGTGATTTTTATCGCATTTCGATCAGTAATGGGATAAATTTACTCTTGGGTACAAGGCAGAAAAGTGTGTGTTTCTTCATGTGTAAAAATTATAAGGTTCCCTCTTGTACTTTGTTTCTAGAGTCAAACATTTGAGTAGGTTGACTAACAAATTTCTAAATGAAACTATTACTTCATTGTAATTTTGTTGCTTAGCAAATTATCCTACCTTCGCCAAATGCCAAAGAGCCTGTTAGGAGAGGAAGGGAACCAAAAGAGAAGAATAGAGCCATAGAGAGAGCTCTTGAAACACATTTCAAGCAGAAATATGTCCCAATTTTCATTAAAATGCGGATGCTGTAACATATAGGTCCGTTTACTATATAAAGCGTCTTTGAAATTTCAAAACATTCCTTAAATAATTTTGCAATGAAACATATATAGTTAGAAATACATTTAAAATATGAATAGTTATATAGGGTGTCTTAAAAGTTTGCGTACTAAAAATTTGAACTTACATTACGACAATTGTTCATTTTGATCAATCTTTAAAAAAAAAAAAAAAAAAAAAAAACACCCTTTTCGCCCCATTTTTTTCAGATAAAGTTTAATTCGTTTGTGTTTATTTTGAGAAACACGTTTCAAGATGCCAAGAGTGACTTCTAGAATCCTTTGAGTAATATGGCAGTTTCCAGATATCCCCACAGAAAAAAGCTGGTTTCTACAAATGTCCCCTAATGAAACTTTGTTCTACAAATATTTCCACAGAAAAAAGAGGGGATCTTCAGATCAGGGTAACGAAATTTCATGGAAATCCGACGAATATTTCGTCGTTCTAGCAACTGCAAAAATAAATTCAAGCATTGGATATTGATCGAATATTCTTGTATTAATGAAAAAGCACAACACATAAGGAAAAATCAATGTAGTAAAATGACAGTTATCACTAATTGTGACAAATACTTACGTTTATTAATTTTATTAGCACTCGAAGAACACCTGATGATCTTCGAGAACATTTTACTATACGGTATTTACATTGTTGCAGTATTCTGAAAATGTAGTATGCAACTCTCTAGAAGCACTGAACTGAAATATAAAGTGACAGTTACGATAAATATTGGGCGAAAATGCGAGCAACGCTGTGTCGCGACTTGTTGTTCAAGGTCGACAACCTCCTGTATCCATAATCCGAAAGCGATCGGCCTGATCGGTGTCGGATAATAGAATGTGCCTGATTAAAGAGAGGCTTAAAAAACGGATGTTAGTCATGAGCAAGAATTGTTTCGTGTTCCTTTTTTTTTTGTTACTACACTCATTGTACGGTTCAAACTTAAGAAAAAGAAGGAACAGGAAATCTCAGATCAAAACCGTAGGGTTCTTATGTGTATAAAATTCTATTTATTTTCAAAATTTATTCAACACATTGAACTTTAGGACTTTCAAAGTTACAGAATTCCTTTTTTTAGACTAACATTTTTATTTTGGGGAGAGATATAAGTTTTAACACGTATCAGTACGACGTGAAGATTTCAGAAAGCTAAAAAAAAATATGAAGGGAGCAGTTTTATTGGTAATAAATACACAAGAGTGCGCATAAAATATGGGTTTTTTTTACCTTGTGTCGCTCTAAAGCTAAGCAAAACCATTGGCAACAAGCATCGTAATTTTAATTCACGGTCAAATAACGAGGGCGATAGCTGTTCTTACACCTCATTCTTTTAACTTCCACGTTACACCATGTGGAGACTTTGAAACCCAGTTCCATTTAATGAACAGTAACCCACACTTTTCTCGCACAGTAGGTTAATTCATGCACATTTAAACAATCTAATGAATATATCTCCAATTAAAAATATATCTGATATCCATGGATTACATAATTTGTGTGATGAATATGAAACCCAAATTCGCAGTTTAGAAGCGTTAGGAGTCACTGAGAAATCATATAGTTGTTTACTTTTTCCAATATTATTAAAAGTGCTTCCTTGTGAATTAACTTTAGAATTTACTCGAATCGAAGACAATGGTGAAAAATGGGATGTTCAGATTCTCATAAACTTCCTACGGGATGAAACTGAATCTCGAGAAAGAGCCTTTCAATTACATAGATCAGAATTAAAACTGGTGGAAATAAAACCGCGAAGAGACGTCAGAACATACGGAAGGAATAGGTTTGATGACAAGTATAGACGAAATATAAAGACCAGCTGTTCAAGCGCGCCCCTTTCAGACCAGACATAACCTCCGCAACAATATTATTAATACCGACAGACGATTCATGCATATTTTGTCAGAATAAACACAGGAGCGAAAATTGCTATGTATTGAATGTAAATGAAAGAAAAGAATTTTGCCTAACGTCATGGGTTAAGTTTTCTTTGTTTGACACCAAGACATCCTTTATAAGATCATGATGAGAATAATTCTTTTCCTTGTTTATTTTGCTCCAATACGCATAATATCGCGCTTTGTTTTAAAAGGGAAAATAAGAAAAAGGAGACGTTGAAATCCTCTAAAACTGATAATATAGCAACTTAACATGTCTCTAAAATTGATAATACAGCATCAAAACATGTCAGCATTGTACAAAATAAAACTGACTGTACGGTTTCCAATCACGTGAACAATGGAGAAAAAAATGTTATTGCAAACTGCTTCTATTAAATTGGCTGGAAAATTATCAAGTAAAGTAATTCGTTCCCTAAAGATCCAGATAGTCTACGATCATTTATTCAAAAAGAATCTTTCAAAACAGTTGTCTTCGAATAAAGTTGATGAGGAGGAACTATTTATTCATACTTTTAGCTCAAAGGTTCCAACTCGAATAAAATGTGCTCGAGTCTAGGTGAAAATAAGAGATATTCTTGATAAGGATAAGGTAATAATAGAAGCTTTAGAAATTGGTGAAGTATCGAGTACTCCTCTGGAATTTGCTCCTATTGATATAATTAACGAATTAAAAATCGAAGGAATTAATTTGTGTGATGTTGATTACGATGCTTTAGGAAGCGAAAATATTTCTTTACTTTTTGGCGCAGATTATTATTTTAACATTGTAAGCTTTTAATGTAAGAAATAGAAGAGAAAATTCACTCGGATAGAAATGTAACTTCTGCAATGCCATTGATATCTTTTTTGTAAGTGGTTCTAGTATAGAAAATCTCTGGAAACACGACACATTATGCATTCGAGACCCCATTGAATGCAATCAAGAAAAGAAATGGAAACTGCAGCTTTATATCATTTTAAAGGATACGGTTACTGTAAATAATGAGGGTAGATATGAAGTTCATTTATAATGGGTCGCTGACCATATCGTTTTAAATTCAATGAAGATATTTACAAAGAGCGTTTGAAATCAAATACTAAGAAATTGCTTCAGAAAAATTAGTTTGAGTTTCATGAAGTTGTGTTTAATCAATGTGTTAAAGATGGAGTCACTGAAAATGCCCTTTTCAATGAAATTGAGAAGAAGAATCGTTATCTTCCACACAGAGGTGTATTTAAAGAATTATCTATAACGAAAGTTGCTTTGTGTTTGACGCTATTTGTCGAGGTGAGAACTCATTGTCCTTAAATGCTTGCTTAGAAAAAGATCCAAATCTTTTAGAAGAAATACTTCCCATCTTTCTGAAATTTCGAAAAGAAAAAAATAGGCGTTGTATCTGTCATTAAAAAATCCTTTCTTCAGATATTGATATTCAAGCCCGATTGTGAATTTTTAAGATTCCTTAGGTGGGATAACTTTGAGGAGAAAAGTATCAAAACTTTTAGACTCAAGCGTTTAGTATTTGGTTTGGTCCTTTCATATTAAGAGCTGCTCTGAAACGTCATCTAGAAAAAAAAATTGCGTGGATTTTCCAGAAATTGTATCCAGATTAATGGAGTCTTTTTACATAGAAAATTTTGTCACTTCAGTTTCTAATGAAAATGCCTTGTGTAGATTTAATGAAGAGTCTAAGCCCATAATAGCTACTGCCTGCTTTGACTTAAGAGGGTGGGAGCATACGTCATTGAAAATTGGTCGTGATCCATCTGACCCCATTCTTGTTTTAGGACTATTGTGGGAGAAAGATGAAGATAACATTTTCTGTGATACAACTGTATCGAAATGCTCATCTCTCGACTTAGCAAGAAGAAACGTTTTGAGTATAGTTCACAAAATTTTCGATCCCCTTGGTGTTTTAAGTCCCGCAACATTAATTCCTAAGTTACTCATCCAAAGAAGTTGGAACTTGAAAACTGGAGGGGACACAATCCTGCCTGATGACTATCAGAGAGAATTTTCTTCTTGGTTATATGATGTAGATTGCTTATTAAATGTGAAAATTCCTAGAAGCTTAAATATTGACAAAATTCATGGACTAAGTTTACATGTTTTTTTGTAATGCGAGCAAAAATTCTTATAGTGCTTTGATATTTCTTCGAAAAAGGGAAAAGGATACTATTTTAGCGTCGTTTGTTTGTGCGAAGAGTCGAGTAACCCTCCTTTGTAAAACTACTATTCTAAGATTGGAACTATTAGCCTGTTGCATAGGAGCATGCCTTTCGGTTGTCGTGATAAAAGCAATAGATTTAAAAGATATTCCAATTTGCTATTGGAGTGACTCTTCAACTGCACTTTATTGTATTGAAAAAAATAAAACTTGGAGTGAGTTTGTGAAGTACCGAATACAAGATATTAAGTCACTGACATCTAACGGCATTTGGAAGCATGTCTCAGGAAACAAATGCAGCAGATCTGTTATCCCGAGGATGTTATATAAGTACATGGGTCAAATCTAGATGATGGGAGGGGCCAGATTGGCTAAAAGGAATGGAAGAAGAATGGCCCAAATCCGAAGTTGTTTTGAACGACGAAGAGATTCAGAGGGAAAAGAGAAAAATTGTTCCATTCCATTTGATAGTTACCAAGGAGAAATAGTATTTGAAATATTTTTCCAGTATTTTGAAGATTGTGCGAATGATATCATGGATTCTTCGATTTGTAAGAAACTGTCGACCGAAAGTTTGACTATTCAAGAAATAGATTTAGTTGAAAATAAATTATTGAAAATTGTTCTAGATGAATCATTTAATAAAGAAGATAGCTTGGAAGGTCTTCTGACTTATGTAACCAAGATGGACTCTGTTGACTAAAATCCAAAATCATTAGAAGAAATTATATTGAAGACTTCAGATGTCCCATTGTCTTATCTTCGAATGATGAATTTTTGCATCAACTAATATTCAATCACCACTTGCTGCTTAGTCATACCGGAGTACACATCTTCAGCACGGATTAGCAGCTATGTCGGCACATACCTACAGCACCTTTTCTATTATCTTGTACTGACACACCTACGCCAAAGATTTTGGGTTGTAAAAGGAAGGTAAACTATCCGAATGTATACAATACAAAAAACACACAACCAGAGCAGTAAAGACTTTGCCATCTACTCTTCCTAAAGATAGAAATTGAGATGCGTCTGCCATTGAAATGTGGCTGCGGTAGCCTAGTGGTCAAGGTTTCGGATTCATGTCCGGCGGTTTTCGTTCAATCGCGGGTTCGATCCTTGGCCACTAACGAACCGCCGTGTAGCTGGGGCTGATGCACGTTAAATCTGTCCGGGCCCAAAGTCCTCCCGTTGGTGTGGATGTTAGGAGAGGGGGGGAGCCATCTCAGGTGTCGTCCTCGTCAATTGACCGTGGTTCAAAATTACGAGGTCCGTCGCCAATAGCATTCGTGTTGCTTCTAGTGCGACGTTAATAAAAATTAAACTAAACTAAATTACCATTGATGTGACGGGTATGCATATCCGCTCATTTAAAGACGGCCAAGGAAGTTTGGATCCGGATTTTTAGCATTTAGAACTTATAGAGAGTTTATCTACAAATGGTTTTCTCTTGAGTCTGCGAAGATTTATTGCTCGTAGAGGCCATCCCTTTGTGATTTATTGATTTATTATTATTTGTAAGCTATCGACTGGTACAAGATCTCATACTTTTCCTCTGAAATGAGAATACAATGGAAGTTCGACCCACTAGCTACCAGTTGGTGGGGAGGGTGGTTATAAAGATTAATCCAAACTGTGAAAATTGCTAAGAAGAGTTCTTAAAAAATCGTGTTTGACGTTTGAAATGTGGATCATTCTTTGCGATGTCGAAGCGATTTTAAATTCTCGGCGTCTGACATATCTGTCAGAGGATCTCGAAGAACTAATCTTGAAACTTTAACTCTTTCATTATTTATCCGGGATATTACGATTGTTGGAACTCCTAATTTAGACAAATTATATTAAATAAGCTATTAAGAGAACAGTCCCGGAAAAGATTGGCTAATTGGTCATGTTAAAGATATTTATCCCGGAAAAGACAACCAGGTACGTGTTGTAATAGTGAAAACGAAAGCTGGAGAACTGATCCAATCAGTCAAAAAACTGTATCCTCAAGAATTTTCTTCACTTACTTGAACTCATTATTTAAGATATTTGTGTTTTTAAACTCAACATTAACTTTAATTTATCTGTTTAATATTTTTGAATTATAAATAACTGATTAGTTTGATTTGATGTTAGATTTGTAGTATTTTGAGATATATTGATTGATTATGATAATTCTAAAATTATTTTGATTTTTCTTTGAAAATGTTACAAATCAAAAGGTGGGAGAATATCACGAGTTCAATGATTTTTTTGTATAGTTTGTTAGACCACGATTGGCAACGCCAGTCGAAATCGAGAAATAAACAGAACTCGAGAACGTCGCAATGCTGCGCATTCGTCAAATACAAATCCCTCTCTAGAAAGATAATTAACTCCACCTTCTCATTTGAGGCTTTAAAATGTGGGTATGTACTTCCAAATGATTAAAAAACTGTTTAAAATTACATTTTTCTGTTATAAAATTTGAAGCTCTTCCAAACCTTTGAGTATAAAGATGGATAGAATACCTTAGTTCGTCTCTGAGAAGCTCGGTAAGATCTTGTCATTATGAATTGTTCACTAACTAGTTCAGTACCTTGCCCAGCACTATTCATTTTACTGGGTTCGTCTGAAAAATTCTTAACATATATATTTAATAATTGCTGCTGTCCGTCGATTTTTCATTAGTACAATCCCCCTTTGGTATGATGTAGAAGTTTGGAGAGGGAGATGCTAGCTCAGGTGCAGTCCTCCTCATTTGACCGAGGTTCAAGATGACGACTTCGGTCACCAACAGTCCTCGTGTTGTTCTTTAATGCGCGCGACGTTAATAAACAATCACTCCCTTCTTTTCTCATTTGGCCGAGGTAGCCTAATGCTCATAACCTGGTGCCCATCGAATACGGGGTTGATGTTATAATTTGTCGTGGTTCGAAATCCTTCCGTAGCGTGGCGAGAAAGTAAGGAGAAAGGAATATCAACTCAGGTGTCGTCCTTGTCACTTGAGTATGACTAAAAATGACGAAGTCCGTTGCCAATAGCCCTCGTGTTGCTTCTAAGAGCGACGTCTATAAACAATCAATCAAAAAACCTCTTTTCTCTGTGACCATGGTAGACTAGTGATCATGGTCGTGGACTCGTGGCTAGCGTTGCTTTTGTCGAATCATGAGTTCGAGTTATATGCTACTACAGACCTACCGTTTCAGTGGCGGTTCCATCCTTGGCCGCCAAAGAACCGCCGTGTAGCCGAGGTTGATGCACGTTAAATTTGTTCGAGGTCCAAAGTCCTCCCGTTGGCGGAGTGTGGATGTTAGGAGAGGATGGCAGCTCAGATGTCGTCCTCGTCACTTAACCGTGGTTCAAAATTACGAGGTCCGTCGCCAATAGCCTCGTGTTGCTTCTAGTGCTACGTTAATAAAAACTAAACTAAACAGACCTACCGTATTACGAGCTAATGCATATCAAATCTGTCGAGGTCCAAAGTCCTCTCGTTGATGAGAGAGGTGCCAGCTCAAATGACGTCCTCGTCACTTGACCGAAGTTCAAAATTATATGTGTCACCAATAGCCCTCGTGTTGCTTCTAAGAGAGACGTTAATACACAATCGTCTCCTTTTCTCAAAAAATTTCTCCTTGTTTTTAATTCAGAAAATAGTCTGTTTTACATTATCTTCAATGTAAATTATTCAACCTAATGAGAAATTGAAATAGATATTTTATAGGATCATGAAAAAATATCTTTGTTTTGAGTAAACTAAGTTGTTCGCTTCCGCTTAAGCACAATGAAAATAGTGCTCATTAGAAATGCAAAGGATTGTTTTTCCTCCCAAAACTAAGAGTTTATCTTGAAATGATTATGTAAATGTTTTGATGTTTTTACAGTTTTACTTCGCAAAATCTTTGTTTCACTTGATATACAATACATAATTTAAAAAGTTAAAAAGTTAGTTTTAAAACATTCGGTATTATTCCCTTAAATAATACCGAATTACAGATTTTGACTTGCTTTTGCTCATATTTAGAGATCTAAAATCTGTTTCTCTCTCAAAAAAGATTATATTAATCTATCATTATTCGCATAATTACCATATATGGAACTCTATAGGGAGTTTTTTTTTTAATAATTTTCCGAATAAATGAGGAATTAAGTTTTAAAACTGTAAAATAACCACACTGAAATCTGTTTCTTATGAGATACATGCAACAACAATCATCAATTGGTTGAATGTAACATCTTTTTTGGTTTGGTTTGATAAACTTCGCCCTTAGAAGCTACACAAGGGCTAATGGCGACAGACCTCGGAATTCTAAACTCGATCAAGTGACAAGGACAACATCTAAGCTGACACTTTCCTCTCCTTACTTCCACACCAAAGGGAGGACTTTGAGCCTCGACAGATTTTATTCGCATTAACCAAGGCTACATGGCGAGTCTTTAGTGGCATCAAGGCTTGAACTCACGACTCGACGAAAACTGCCTTCCCTGAGCCAGCGACCATGACCATTAAGCTACCGTGGCCTCAAATATCACTACTCACTACCCAATGAAAACCACCGGTCACGAGTCCACTGCCTTAACCACTAGGCAACCACGACAGAATGATATATTGGAACAAATAGAGCATGATAGAACAAAGCTAGAAATTTTAATTTTAAAAAACGGAGGTGTATGAATTGCTTAAAGAAAGTTAAGTTGACGTGAAAAAAAAGATGTTAAAGTTATTTAAACGAAATTTAAACCAATTTATTTTTTAATTAGGGAAGATCGTTTGTTTTGACTCATTGAAATTTTAATTTTGAGTTTTCAAATGCGATTTCTTTTTCTAATATCCAATTCATTTCCCTTATTTACTTTTTTCATTTGGTAATGTTATAAAAAGGAAATAAAAATCAATGCAAGGTTTGTTATTCGTTTTTAATCAATTGAGCAATTTTGAAGCGAGGCCCATCTAATAATTGAAAATCAGAGAAAAATCCTTAAAAAAGAGCAATAACTTCAATGTATGAAAAATTAAAAAAATTGTAAGAACATTTAATGTCATTATAATTGACATGACGAAAAATAAAAAGATAATTCAAATGAAAAAATAGTGGTAACTTTATAGAGTCCAATCGTTCAAATAATTCAAAACAAGAACAATGGGATTGCTTGTTAATATTGAAAACGGTCTACAAAAAGGTTACAAGAACATAAAAACGACAAAAAGAACAATTGTAGAATAGTGATGAGAAAGCAAGAACAATGAGAAAAAACAGAACAAACAAGAATGATGCATTTTTTTTACTCTACGCAAAATATTAGCTCAGAAAAAAAAAAAGGAAAAGAAAAGAAAAAAAATCTTCAATAATCAATTTCTCTAATTTTAACTAACAATTTACATCTTGTTTGGCGCATTGTAACCACAGCTGGATCTTGTGCAATTATTCATCATCATCAAATCTAATTTTAACTCAAGTGCTTACGAAATTGTGAATATTTGTTAATTTAAAATGTGATTAAGTATTAAGAATTTTTAAAGATGAGTTATTTTCACAAAATCATAGTTTTCTGGAAACTGTGACCTCGGAGGGGTCTTTACCTTCTTCATATACTTACGATCTCGAGATTCCCGAGTGATCATCCCTTTTTTCCTTGTTGTGTAGGGTTTTCGGTAAATACCTG
The DNA here is from genome assembly GCA_019974015.1 of Nephila pilipes. Classification (NCBI taxonomy): domain Eukaryota; kingdom Metazoa; phylum Arthropoda; class Arachnida; order Araneae; family Nephilidae; genus Nephila; species Nephila pilipes. Next base: position 699,301 of record BMAW01022663.1, read on the forward strand.
CCTCCGGAATACCTTAGCGATCTTTCCCCATTTTCGAGCCTTTATCCTTTGCATTGAATCTCACTTTTCTTTCTTTCCTGCATTTACAGGGTTTTGTTTGGATTGAATGCACATTTTTTGTGTTAATTATCGAGTGTACAGAGCAGTTTATCCAAACAGGATCCTTGCGGATCTAAAACTAATTTAAGAACAAATGAGCTTAGTGCAGTTAAGATCGACAAGAGTTATTCCAACAAGGGAAAACTAAATAGAATGGTATGATTCACTTTAGCTGCGCTTGTTTTGATTCTTTGCGTAAAAGTTTAGAGAAGTGAGAAATGTCGGCGCAGGATATTTAAATTTTCGAAATTCGATGTTCAGTGATGAAAACGGAAATGACTGCATTCATCTCGAGTGGCGCAGAAAACATACATAAAGAGTGTTTTAGTCGCTGTTTAAATAGTGTGTGAAGCAATATGTTCGTGGTTAACTTTGCTATGCGTCATTAACTTTCAATACAAATAAAAAATGAAATCAACTTGTTGATTATACATTTTTAGTTTTATTTCCTTTGCAACAAAAATGTGTTTTGCACTTAATACAAACTTTGCAACAAAAAAAGAAAACAGACTTCACTTCCAAACTTTGAGAGTTGTTAATTTTATAATTCAACATCAAAATCACGTAATTTCTGAATGTTATTGAAACATCTTTACCTTTTAAAGGATTTTATATATAAAACTTATATTTCATTCATTGAAGCTACATTGAAGTCAGGTGGGATGGAAGCGATAAAAAATATTTAAAGCATTAAAAAAAAATTCGACACTCTTTTGCATCGCGTTTTACCTCCTACTTCTACAGAACCAGCGTCTTCAATTGATCAGCTGTAGTCTACTGATAATGGTCGCGATCTCATGGACGGCGTTATTTCGTTGAGTCGTAAACTCAAGTCCTAATGCCGCGAAAGTCCCGGCGTGTAGCGAGGTTGATGCAAGTCATATCCTCCCAAAGGCGTTTTGTGGAAATATGGAGAAGGAGGTACCTTTTCAGGCGTCGTTCTCGTCGCTTATTCGGGGTTTAAAATGGCGAGGTCCATCGCCAATAGCTCTCTTTTTGCTTCTAAGCTCAATTAGTTCATCCTGCTCCACGTTCTACGAATATTTCATCAGTTGTTAACGATTAGTATGTCACCATATTTTAAATGAGTTCATACCAGATCAAAACTATGACTGTTCTAAGCAACATTTTTCTTATTTTATCATACCGCAAGTACACTACAGAGAATTCGACTTTTATTGACATTAATATTTGAAGTGTTTATATTAATTGTATTGTTGTCGTATCTTTTATGTGGAATTTATGCGTTTTGTTTCACGAATTGATTTCAAAAAAATAATTGCTTTAAAATTAGTTAAAAAACTGTTAATATAACTGCATATATGTTTCTAATATTAACTTTAAAAAATACCAATTCCCATGTAAATATCAGTTTCTCCAATTACAATAAATTAGCATAATAATTACAGATTTAGATTTTGCTTCAGATTCACACACATAGTAATCGTTATCTTAAATTTATTTGATTTGGTGTACGTGCTTTTAATAGACTTTACTTACTGTGTGCTTAATTTAAATTTTTCATTAATAAACAAGGTTTTTGAAATCTGCTTATTTTTACTAATTTACTTCAATGTTGTGTTTTAAAATTTTAATTAACAACTTGATTTAAAAAAATTCAACTATGCATTCTCGATTTTAATTTTTATTTCAGCCTTATTATCACAAAGGTTGTTGATCCCTTATTTAGAAGATCCATCTCATTTGAAGGAACTATTCAAAAAACTACAGAAAATAAAAATACGAGTGTAATAAGAATATATGGTAAGAACATACAATCAAAGGACTTCAAATGTCTATCAAGGCAGTGTAAGCAATTAAAAGACGCCAATTCGAAAAAATAAAAATAAAATTGAAATTATGATTCATATGTTAATGTTCTAGTACTTATAACAATAGGAATCGAAAATAGGTACAAGAAATAACAAAATCAATAGGTCGTAAAAGAATCAAGACACTTACAAAGCAAAACAATGCAACTGAAGACACTGAAAACAATCTAAAGAGAGAAAGAGACATATAATAAGAAATAATTTTATAAGAACAACAACTAGAACTGTCATAAAGCAGATTTATTAGTTATATATATATATATATATATATATATATATATATATATATATATATATTATATGCCAAGTGGTTATAATCACGAGCTCGCAGTCGATGTTCTTTCCGTCGAGTGGTGGGGTTCGAGTCTTGATGCCACGGAAGATTCGTCAAGCAGCCAGGCTGATAAAAGTTAAATCTGCTGAGGTCCTAAGTCCTTTCGAAAGCGTGGCGTGGAAGAATAGAGAAGCGGGTACCAGCTCAAATATCGCGCTCATCAACTGACCGAGGCTAAAAATTATAAGAACGCCATCAATAGTCCTCGTGTTGCTTCTCAATGCGACGTTAATAAACAATAACTCACACACGTGTATATGATTGTTTATTAACATCGAGGCATCGGGAAGATGTCACGAAGTTCATTTTGAAAATAATTAGTCTAGCCTAGTTTAATTTCATAAGTATATTGAAGTTCGTTCATTTTTACCCGGAAAGCTCATAAGCAACAGTGAAAACATAAGTGCTTGTGCAATAAGAAGCAATGCTGAAAGAGAAATTGGTGATGGTCAACCGAGAGTTTTTGCATTGATATCGCGTGATATCTGAATAGATTATTCTAGACTAAAGTTAAAATTGTAGCAATGATTCGAGAGCTGATTGGTTGGAACAAATTGTTTGTAGGTTCAATGTAAATTAATTTCAAAAAGGGAAAGCTCTTTAAAAGGAGAAAGTGCGCTAAAAAAAAGGGTGTTCACTTGAATTTTTCACTATTTCTCCTCTCCGCGATATTGCACTCCTGGGGCGCCATTCAACCGCACGAAATATTTCAAAAATTTATTATCGATTGAAATATACCCCAATGTAATACGCAATGCAGATAAAAATTTGAAAAAAACTTCCATATACACTAATTTAAACTGACTGCTAAAATAAAAGATTAAATTCAAGTGCTTGCTACAGAAAGAGAATTATAGAAAATTATAGAATAGTTTTAGTAAAAATATAAATTCAGTAAAATCTGACTTATACTAAAATTTTAATATTTAAATTATAATCTTTACAAATTAACAGATAAAGTAAGCAATTTCAATATTGTTCTGGTTTAAAACAAAATAATAAAATGTTTGTGTTTCATGTGCTTAAAAATGCTAACTTTGCTTGTTGTTGTGTGGTATTGTATCTTGACACACACCACACGCACACCACACACACACCTGTTTTCTTACACGATTTAGTAATAACACGGTTTACCAATTTGCTCTTTTACACGAATTTTTTTTTATCTAACGCGAATCCCCCCCAATTTTTTTCCAAATATTCAAATGCTGTTTTTACCTCCCAATACCACCTCTTTGATTCAGTCACACGATGAGGGTATTATAGCAGCCTTTAAAATGAACTACATAAAACAAAAGCTTAAATATATTTTAGACTCAATGGAAGAAAGAAATTTGACTGTTGCGGAAACATGGAGGAAGCTTACGATTATGGATAGTATTACACATGTTTCTTTTGCCATCAAACAGTTACGTCAATCGACCTTAAATGCTTGTTGGAAAAAAATTTGCCAGCATGCATGAAAAGTGGAAGCTCCTTAGTACAAAATCAGCCGTGTATTCTAAAATTATAATCCTGTCAAATACAATTGGTTGGCGTAGGTTTTAACAACATGCAAACGGCTGACATCGAAGAATTGATGCTAGAGAATCCTTTGATTGAGGACGATTTGATCGAATTGATGACAGTTTATAAAAATAAAGAAGTCGATAATGACGAAGTCGAAGATGAAGTTCAGCTATTAACAACTGATTTAATTCGTGAGGGCTTGAAATTTGCTGCAAGTATGGAACAACCTTTTCTTACTTATGATCCTGTCATACAGCGTGCATTAAAATTTCGCCGTAATCTTAAGTTTTGGTAACGGTAACGCCAAAATTATAAAGAATTATATAAGCAACTAGAGAAACCAAGAAAACAGCCGCTAATAATAGACTTTGTAACAACAAAAAAACTAGAAGAGACCATTAATAATGAACGAAATTCTTCATTTGAATCAAAGCCGACAGTTGTGCTAGACATATCAGACACATCTACTGATGATAGCATTTTTGAAACAGTTCGTAATAAACGTGCACGCTTAATATCAAGTAACAATGAAGGGTAGTTTGTATTTTTATTCCTAATTTCAATTTGAATTTTTATATGTTGTATGACTGATTTTTCACTGTACACTAATTTTAATTTATTTTGTAATAAAAATGAATTATTATTGTTTTATAAATAGGTAATCTGGATTTCATTATTACTTTTTTTGCACGGCTTTTTGGGAAAATATTTAGAGTTTTTTTCATCTTACACGATTTCTTAAGGTTATGGGACATAATCCCAAATTTACCATATGTCGCATGTATTTTCTTACACGAATTGTTTTTGCATGGTTTTCTTAGGAATTTATCTACCGAGTAAAAAATATAATTGGACATGTATATATATATATATATATATATATATATATACAAGTCCCTTTTTGTAGTCTTCAGTGATATAATGTATAAAAGAGTACAGGTTTCGGTATTATATGATGTATAGTAGTAAACATTTTATTGAGGGAATATGTTTGGAAATTAATAATTTAATCAATAATCTTACTTATTAAATATAGTTTTCAAGTAAAAGTATTGAAAAGTACAACATTAATGAAGATATAAATAATATAAACTTTAAGTCTATAGACAGTATAAAAATACACGAGAAACACCAAGAACAAACCAAACTATTGAATTACAAAAATACTTTGTAATATGTTATGTTGACAAAGTTCCAGACACTCATAAGTAATTACGTAATCATTTAATAGTATTACTATAGATAATTATTGATAAACATCTAGAAGTGAACAATACTTATTTCGAAAATAATTTTAGTTACTACAAGAAATTAATAAAAGAATACAGCTGTTTATAAAAAAAATATGGCTACAAATAAATAAATTTGTATATGCACACATTTTTTTAACTCCCTTAAACTAGAACAGTATCTAATGGTTATAATACTAACATTACAAAATAAAATATTACAAGAAGGTAATATATTACAAGATACTATTAATAAGACTGTAACCACACATTTTAAAGATAATTTAGAAATAATTAAGCATATAAAAGGTAAAGAGAGAAATATATTTGCTATATATATACATATTTTTGACATTGAAGTCCTCTTTGACTATATAGGCGATCTAGTAAAGGTACTATTAATTATTTATTGAATTAAAATATAAATAGTTTTACTTCTTGCATGAAAAATTTAATTCATTATTTAGTATTGTAATTTGAGGAAACTATTTTAAATCTTTTTATATAAAAAAAATTCAGCTTCTGTACATTTGTGTTCTCAAAACTCGAAAAGTAGTCGATGGACTGACTTGAAATTTTTCACAACATTGCGTTTCTGTATAAAAGTGTTTTGATATACTTTTTATCCCAAAGTTCCCACAGGAACAGGAAATTCCAAGTGTTTCGCGAGGTTTAAATAAAAACAATTATATCTGACAAATAACTATATGTATCATATTTTTTCATTTGCACACATCATTTTTTTCACTCAATTGTTTTAAAATATGTCATATACTTATTATTTTAACAACAAACCTACAATTAGATAAGTAACACGTTTTTGACAGTCAGCGTTCCGACTCAAGACTGTCAGCTCCTATCAACATTTTACTTTTTTGCTTTCTGTTGTCAAAAGCTTTCGCTCTAATTTTTCTTACTATGATGTAAGAAGTGATAATAAACGTTAGAGTGGAAAAGAGTTGATTGATATGAATATTAAATCCTAAATATTTAATCAAAGGACAGAATTGATTTGATTTTATCTGAGAAACGATTTGATTATCTATTCTCAAAAAAATAAAGGTGAGTTGATTTCATACTGAATACCGTATTTAATTTGTTTTGTTTTAAAAATATTTGTCTTTTTTTTTTACTTTTATTTAGATTGCTGCATTCAGTTCAGTTCGTTATTTTTTTTCACAGTTGATCGTCGTTTGTTTTTCCGCCATCCATAGTGCGAGTCACATTGATTAATCATTAATTCATTAATCAAAGATGATTACTGATCAATAACTTTTAGACAATGATGAACTTGTTAGAGTCAGAACATCTCAAAGGCGAACAGAAGAATTAGCAGATCAGCGGAGAGAAAGACATGAAGTCTTATGTCTAGATACAAGAGGAAGAGCAGCACATTCGTCTCAACAGCGCCAAGAAGTGGTACAATACCTCATATAAATTTGTTCAAATCAGAAAAATGAATGAAGCTTCCCCGCATTGCACAGCAAGGAAATTTACAGAAGCCATGGAAATGTGCAGGGCAAGCGGAAAAGTGTAGCAAACTGAACTTTTATAGCCAAAAGAACATCTAAAAAGTTTGTTAAATGGAACTACTAATTATTCAAAACATTTTTTCAAAAGCATAAGAAAATAGAATTCCTGTTTTCAGATGACTCCATAGTAGTGGCTAAAATTGTCGACGTATATGATGTGAACAACATCATTCTAATCAACATCATCAGAATCGCGGGTGAAACAGTGACATACAAATCTGGTGACTCTGTGATCGACCAAAGTGAAATAGTGAATTTCCTAACGAAATTTCTTAATTCCTTCATTGTTTCCGGATTACAATCATACATTCTGAATCTGAAAATTCGAGTGCCAATTATAATACTCCGAAACATCAATCAACCAAAGTTATACAATAATACATGATTAGTAGTTTAAAAATTGAAGAATAATCTAATTGAAGGAACAATTCTGATTGGACCTCTTAAAGGTGAATACGTACTATTTCCATGAATATCACTCATTCCGACAAAAATATGGCGTACAAATTCACACGACTTCAATGTCCAATACACCATACTTTCGCTACGACTATAAAGTGCAAGGATAATCTTTGCAAGTATGCAGACTTGAATTCAGAAAACGAATATTCCTCTCAAGGGAAGTTATATGTTGCATGCTCCAAAGCCGGTAAACCATCCGATCTTTATGTTTACGCAGAAACGACAAACGAAAAACGCAGTCCATTCACTGGCTTTACAATAAAAAACGATTTCATTGAAATTTTTTTTTCTTCCTTCATTCCACAGCATAGCCCCAGCAATGTAAAATATGATATTAAATTGAACGATGTGCTTTCTTGATGAATCTATGTTCTCTAGAATACCCTTTTTTACTTTCATAATAATTAATATCAGACTGAGTCACAGCAAAGTGGGTTCAGTATGATAGAATAACAATAATAATAAAAGAATAATCCAGAATAATCATCAGAATAATTATGAAAGAAACTTAGATGGGTTTAGTTAGAGTAATCATAAAAAACTTAAGCAAATGAAGGGTGTTTCACAAGGAAGACGTGCATGTAATTATTTGGCTAATATTTACTTATACTTTTTTGAACAAGATTATACATATAAACATAATTTTATAATATCTGGATATATTGATGATCTACTTGTTTTGAATTACAATAAGCATTCTGAGAATAAAAGCTTATCTTTTCATCCTCCAAACTTAAATTTAACTTACACTAATAATAATAAATAGAAAATAGAAAATTTAAACATGCAATTAAAAATCATGGATAGTAACACTATTAGTTTTATTTATGATAAGGAAGGCAATTTTAAATTTCATATGAATAAGGATAGGGAATAGAATAGTTGTATACATATTTTTATTTTTAAAAATCTTTAATAAATATGATGTTCCATTAAATTTTTTAAAAAAAGATCAAGTAAACAATTAAGAATATAAAAGAGCCAGAAATAGAAAAAAAATGATTTAAAAGAACTGCTTCTCTGACTTTGACTGAAATGCGTGGTTAAACACGTTTTATTGATTCAAAACCTCTCATACAACAAATTAGCATGTTACAAAATTTGATAAAAACCGTAATCCAAAAGAACAATGACATACTCTCTTTCAATCCAACCATATATGCATCTCTCTACCATATTTGACTTTGTACAAAATGACGTTGTACTTTTACCCTTCCAATTCTTGCTTATAAAGTGAAAAATTCACAAATTCTAGATCTCGTGTTACCATTCATGCTTGTTTTTAATAAATTAAATTTAAAAAAAAAAGACAATATATTAATCATTATTATTTTGATTATATATTGACAATATCGAATTCAATTGGATAAAGCAAACTTCTAGTACATTTTTTTCTGCCTATCGAAAGGTGGAGTGTCCATATTTAAATATAGTTCTCAACCCAAGAAATAATTGAAAATAAGAACAAATTATGCGGCCGCTCAGCTTTGTATTAAGCCTTTCATTTGGGATCCTTCTCGCTATGTTTTGGGATTGAATGATTTTAATATTGAAATGAATTTCCATCAATTTGTACTTAATTGCTTTTCATTTACTCTTTCCTTAAAAATCGTTGCATAACTTTAATTCTGCGATAGATCTTTTTTTCGGCAAATCGCTCCTTTATTAATTTTCATTTGCTTACCCATTTAACTTAATATTGCATAAATTATTATTAAAGGATTAAGCTTGTATTTAAATATTGGGGTGACTGAAATTTCTATCACTAGTCCTTGTGGGACATATTATATTAATACGCAAGGTGAAGAATTTCCATCTAATTTATTAAAAACAAATTAAAAGTGCAGTTCTGGATAAAATGTAGAATAAAACGCTGTTTGTCTTGAATTAAATGTATGGAATAAAACTACTGTCGTCATATAAAACGTGAAATAGTTTTTTGGGGGGAATTTCTCAAACTTAGTCAGTGAAAGATAATGTACATGATTTAAAATTTAAATTTGGGAAGTACTCATATATATGAATTTCATAAGAAAAATTGTAGGGAAAAAAAATTCCTGATACACTATCATGTGACAGCCAGGAAATTACAAAAAAACGTGCAAGTTTTGCTTTCAATTGGACGCTTAAGGTCTCGCATGGTTTGATATTAGTCCTTATTGGGGGAGGGGGGCAATAATGAGCGCAATCTTGCACTGGACTCTATTTTCAAAGCTAGCATGTTCTTTGTTTGTTTATATAGCTGTTCCATAACAGGGATGTCAGATTTATCTATTTGTTTTCTTATAGCTTCGGTCAACAAGTGTGATTTCGAAGCGAATTACATTTATTAGCCAAGATATCTATAAGTAAAATATGATTTTCTCTTAACATTTACAGTCTACATCATTTTCACCATATTATTAAGTTTATATAAAACAATAAAGCTAAGACTATATTTTTATTTCCATTTATTTATTTTTTCGGGGATCAAAGCCTTCACTTTGGCATGATGTAGAAAAGGAGAGTAGGATTCCAGTTAGATGTTAACTTCGTTATATGCTCGTTCAAAATAAAGCATATTAGCTGTCCCTAGCTGATCTTTGTGTCGGACGGAAGTCGCCGCAGTGATCGAGTGGTCTTAGTATCAAGCCAGTGACCGAAGATGTTTACCCAAGCCACATATTTCAGTTTTGTTTTAACTAAAGAGTATTGGTGTAGGAGGTCTATGCACATTAAATCTATCGGGGCTCAAAGTCTACCTCTATGGCGTAGATGTGGAGAGTGGAGTGCCGCTTAGGCTTCAACCTCGTCATCTGACCCTGCTAAAAAATTACGAATCCACAGTAGAAATGACGATGAGTAAGAAAACTCGCACGTTATGCTTTCCATTACAGCGCCGTCTGGTGGTTCACCTCTTGCTCTCTGCTTGTGCATTGTGAGGTGAAAATTGCTAGTTCATATGTTTTCTATCACCCCTTTAATTTTTGCCTATGAGTTTCGAAACATCTTGTATACAAAAATTGCTAAAACATTCGGTTTTCTCTCTCTCACTCAATATGTTGCGTGTTTCAGCTACTTTTTAATCTAAAAATGGATTCGATCAAATGTGGATTGAAACTTAATGTACTGCAGGAAATAAGACGGATTTTCATTTCTATATTTTCAAAGCGAGTTTTTTTTTTTTTTTTTTTTTGTTCTTTGGTTTTAATCATTGTAAAAAAAATAAATTCTATTTATTTTATGTCGAAAATTGCATATTCCGTTAAAAACAACCCGAATCGTGTCGAAAAAAAAACCTTCAGCTCTAATTTTACGATATGCTTCAAAAGTCACAATGATAAGATAAGAATTCAATAACCCTCATAGTTTTCAATATTCTACAATTTAAACAGCTCTATATTGATATTTCTTTCCTATCCAACATCTATCCATTATGAAAATCCTGAATTAATATTACAGATGCCTAACTTGTATATAAACGGAAGCAATTTCTTGTACACGCGGAAGTCTTTGCAAATTTATTTCTGTCAGATAATTGAGATATCACCGCGTATCGCATATTCATCGCTCTTCACAATCATAGTGAACAAAAAGTGGAAATATATTTCCTCTTGATGTAATCCATTCAGCAGAAAATAACTGATGGAATTTTTCTTTTATCTGTTTAGTGCAGTTTTTATAACTCGCTTAAAACAATTATTTATTTTGATTCTTTATCGCGTGATTGAAGGAAAACTCACCAAGGAATGTGCAATCTTTTTAATCTTCACGGGTTTGTGAAACCATAAATATCTATCGCCGCTATCTTTAGATAGTATACTTTCATTCTGCTACATATCGATTATTTTTACAGAAAGATTTTTTTTTTTAACTATCACAAAAGCTATTGTTCTAGTCAACAGCAAAATGTCGTAGCTGGCCACTTTTTAAAATAAAGTGTCAAATGCGTATGACTTAGTTATTTTCATTTTACGGCTTTTAAAATTACATCTAGCTTGAAATATATTCAGTTTATTGTTCATCGTTTTTGCTTCAATTTTAATATGTAAAAAAAAATACATTATTGTCCACTTCAACATTTCATCGTTTGCTTTAATTCAAATGTTTAGTGTAATAATTTAAAAATTATTTTTTAAAAGTTAGCGTCTTTGGTGGATAAATGTGTTTTATGTAAAACTCTTCATCAAACATTTTTTTATGAATTAATATTAGACGCGAAAAAATAGAAACTAATGATTTTTTTTAAAAAAAAAATAACGTTCCATAATGGGTACAATAATTGGTAAGTAAACGATACAGCGATGTAATTCATATACTTTCGTACTCCATTAAATCGTGGAAGCCGGGATCCATGTTCACAAAACTGCAATTTAAATGAACTGCAAGCTACAATATTAAAATAAATTGAGTGATAATATAAACTGCAATATCAATATGAATTTTCTGAGTTACGCTTACGTACTTTCCATTATTTTTAATTATTTTACAGAAATCATTCATAAAAAAAATCTTCATAATTCCTAAAATTCGACCAGTGTGAAAAATAACTGAACGTACTGACTATAGTTGTTCTGCTTGAGCTACAGCAGTAAACAACCTCTCTTTTTTTTTGGGGGGGGGAAGAAATTACATTTTTATTTTCTTTTAACCGCCCTAAATCTAAGAATTATGAACAAAATATTTTTATAAACCGTATCGTCTTGTATCTCTCTCTCTCACCTAATTATCTTTCCATTAATTTCTTTAAATATTGAAAAAATTACGTAACAGAAATATGCACATAATGCAATGCTAAGTATCGCGGTACAGTTGCTTTCGTGCGTCACGGCCAACCGTTTCGCATAGCCCCACAAAACTCACTGAATAAATTTGGGAAAATTATAATTTTTAGAGTTTATTTTAAGCGAGCCATACTTCTTAAGCGAAATTTATCCTGATTTAATTGATTTCTAGAAGTATTTCTGTTTAATTATGAAACACGTTTAATATAGTTCCTTTGATGAAAGTTACGTTGTACAATACTGTTGAAAATTTTGCACAAAAAAAAAAAAAAGAATCAAAGATAAGCCACAGAAAAGTTTATATAAGCTATCAGCTTTTGCTTCTCTTTCCAAACTCGCTCAGAAAGCGTGAAAAACTTAACATTTTGTGTAGCACCCCTTATACTCTCTACTCTACCCTTTATTTTTCATTGTCCATAAATTTTTTGCACCCTTTTAACGTCTGATTTCTGATGGCTTCTACTGGATACAAATAATCGCAAATGATAACTTGCGGAAATAACAGAATTTTAAACATTTCTTTTTTCATTATTCAGTTAGAAACAGTGTTAACCCTACCACATGCTACTGTCGTCATGTTTGTGTTTGTATGCATGTTATTCACTGTCGAATCAGGATTATGCAGAATCTTACCGCTGTGATTCACTACGGATTATTTGCTTCAAAATACCATTTCATTCGCGATTAAATTTAATCTTCATAAAAACCAGTCGTGCAAAGGCATTCCGATGTTGATCTTCACTTTCCTTTTTTACACCGAGGAAATTAACTGTTCCATACTTATACAAAAGGAAAAAAAAAAAAAAAATCGCATGAGTTCTCACACACTTGCTAATACCTTTCTCTCGATTCTACGAGATAAAATAATTCTTTTATTAAAACTCGGATTTCATATTTAGCGCAGAATTATTTTAAAGCATGGACAACTTCCTTATTTACTGAGAACTATTTAAAGAAACAAGCAAGACGGGTGGTCGTAAACACTTACGCAACTCTCTATTATTATTTTTATTGCTGTTCGAAAGAAAAGACTCGAAACTCGCGTCGATTGCTATTTTGATTCGAAAGCTTAAACACAAAGAAAAAATTTTTTAATTGAATATGCATCGCTGTTTCGCGCTCGCTATTTTTTTATCCTTATTTGTTACAAATGAGAGATAAAATTATCGCTATAAAAGGAACTCGGAAATTACTTTATTTACTTGTGTGTGTTTTATTTGTTTCATTTCAAAATAAAAAATGACTTAACGTAATTGACTTATTCGTAGCAATAAAAAAAAAAATAAGTATAGAATTATATCCTTTATATTGAAAGTATAAGTACTGAGTACTTAAAGTTTTCAAAATATCTGAGATCACGAAATAATTTTCATTATAGTAACAAAAACTATTCACATATTATGAAATGTACCATAAAAAAAATGCGAAACATACATTTGTTCATTTTTTTTAATTACCAAATATTTAATATTGCATTTGTTCCGTTTTTAGATTTTTTTTATGAGTTATTCAAACTTTCACTATCATTTGCAAAATAAGAATCATATTTATTATAAAAAAATTTATATGAAAATATATTTTCTTACATTTTTTCTCAAATACAGGCATAACGAAGACATTATGAAAAAGATGCAAAAAGAACAAATCACTCTATTTTTACTACCAGCTCTAACTTGGCATTTAGAAAAGTCACTCACAAGTGGAACGAACAAAACGATAAATATATCCAATAAAATAGAACACTCGTATGTTGTAAATAACAATTATAACTAGCACACGCGCACCTAGGTAATATAATCTTTTGACGAAATTTTGAATCTAATAATCTAATTCAAATATAGAACGTTATTCTGATGAAAATTGTCTTCTCAACAATTAAAAACAAGCATAAAGTTGGAAAATTTTAACAGAATTATGAAATAATCACGTTTCTTTTCAGTTTTCAGTGATCAAGATTTCGTTTAATTTATATTGTGATGCAATTAAGTATTTAATTCCAATGTTTTTTATTCTGTAAAATACATTATTGATATAAGCCACTGATAGCGGTATGTTATGCAATTCCTTTCCAAACAATTTTCGTCACTCACCCGAGGCTCAAAATTATTAGGTCCGATGCCTACTATATCTCGAGTTGCTTTAAAGTGCGATGAAAAAAATCAAGCAATCAATTCTGTCACATTTGCACCTATTTTGTATCATTACAAAGAAAGTGGCATTCATAAATTGCTGCAAAAATTATAAAATAATAAGAAAAATCCCTTCGTTGGGTCATCTGTTATTGTCTCCCTCACGACGTCTTGAGTCCTTTGACATTGTTGTTTATACATCGGTGACATAACGTTTGGCATCCCAAACACCGAAGTGACCCGATTCTCAAAGGCGTGAAAATTCTCTAATGAGGCGTCCGTGAAACTATAGAAACCTGGCTGTGGCGACGAAAATAGACCCGGGAGACCTGTTTTTTTTTTTAATTAGTGATGGATCTGAATTTATTTTCTCACTAATGGAAAACAAATCCCATTCTCAATTCCATCAACCTGCTTGTTAAATGGTGCTTTTCGTTGTTCTGGAACTATTTTTCAATGTAAATATTTGTGTTCCATCTTACCCTAATCATTACTGAAAAATAACACCATTTTAATAAATTTGTCATTTAAGTGATGGAAAGGTTCCATTGTTGATCGTAGACACATTCGCTGTTATCAATAAGCACGGTTCCTTTTTTCTGTTACAGTCATCCGATAAGATTTTAAATCACCTTTTGTTAAAGCTATATTTTTGATACTACATCATATCTGGTCAAACGACCAGTTTTTAAGGTAATATCAAGTTTTACTTATCCCGTTGGATTTGCTTCTCTGAAAGTGTTATGAATGCGCTTTCGTAACATTTTCAGAAAAATATTGATATGGTGAAATACCTATTTTGCATCTCAATCATTTTAATTCATCGAAACGTAAGGCGGTCCAAAAAATACCCCGTTTTAAGAAAGAGGTAAATGAAGTGGGAAACTGGAATGGAAAGAGTAATTCACCCTAGTATTGCCTAATGATTGTTCCTGATTTTTCGGAGAGGCCGCGGTGGTCTAGTGGTCACGGTAACGAACTCGCGGCCGGCGTTGTTTCCTTTGAGTCGTGGATTCGAGACATGATGCCACTAAAGACTCATCGCATATCAGGATTGATGGACGAGGTTCAAAGAACTCCTTTTGGAATGGTGAGGAAGTGTGGAAAGAGAGAGAGAGAGGTACAAGCTTAGGTGTCGTCCTCGTCACTCGACCGAGGTTCAAAATTACGAGGTCGGTTCCCAATAGTCCTTGTGTGTGTTTTTTTTTTTAGTGCGATGTTAATAAAAATCAATCGATCGATCGATCATTTTCTGAGAAATCCGTAAATAAGAGGACCTTTGCATCACCAAAATAATCATCGCAGTAACTTGTCCTGTCATTTTCATCTCCTTTGGTTTTGTTTGGTTTGATTTCATAAACGTCGCACTAGAAGCAACACGAGGGCTATTGGCAACGTACCTCGAGGATGACATCTGAGCCGGCACCCCCTCCCTTAACTTCCTCACCCCGCCAACGATAGGACTTTGGGCCCCGGCTACACGGCGGGCCTTTAGTGGCATCAAGGCTCGAATCCGAGACTCGACGAAAACCGCCGGCCACGAGTTCGAAACCATGACCACTAGTCTACCGCGGCCAATTTGTCTCCTTTGGAGAAGATTCACTGGAAGTAACCCATTGTTCCGATTGTTTTTCCCGAAGTATAACGATGAATCCAAGTCTCATCTACTATGATAACTCGGTACCAATCAAAACTAACCTATGATGTAGCGTCAAATTTGTTCCGGTGCTATGTATCAAATGACAATATACAATTGTAACACCTACTTGTATTAGTAATTGTCCACAAGAAGTACTTTTTGACCCATCCTCGTGCTCATAAAAATTTCATTCAGAACGTGAGAGCAATCTCTTTCCCATCCTAAGCGTGTATGTTCATCGCTAATATTTGTTGATTCCCATATAGAGTTGAATATATCATTATCATCATCAGCTTTCTGTTTTCGAAAAAAATTCATTACATAGGTAACCTCTTCATATTAATGGGATGGGATGTATCTCTTTTAGAAAATTAATGTATATAGAATAATTATATCAACATTTTTCTGTTCATAGAACAAAACAAATATATTGGAGTTATTTTTTAAACTTTTATTGCTTAAAAAAAGAAGACACTTTAATATATGCACTTTACAGTTATTGTTACTTTTACTTAACAAGAGTCCTTAGAAATTGATTCAGTACATGAGAAGCCCGTGTGGTGACTGAATATGACAGAATAGTCCCACTATAGATCATGCATGTCGTAAGAGGCGACTCAAATGGGTACCCAGCGTCTGGGGGTATAGTCTGGCATCCTGCCCCTGGGGGTTATACTCGTATTAGGGGACCTCAGGGACTTACCTTCTTTAGGTAAGTACGGGCATCATGACCCCGAGGCAACTTGGTGATCTTTTTCTTTCCCATGCTGTTTATTGTGTTTGGTAAACACGGGTGACGCACCTCCAGGTTGGCCTAGCGATCTTTCTCTATTTTCGACTCTCCTTGTCAACCAATTTTTGTCTTTTTTTTTTTTCCAATTTTTTCACGTCTAGACCACAGTTAAATCTTGTTTGGCACAGCATATCCCCATCTGGCACACTTGCGCCAATAACCTTTACATTCTCTCACTCACTCAGAACATGAGAAAAACATTGAGTACAACCAAAATCAAACACACTTGCAACAGTGCAGAATGATGGAATATTTTGTAGCTAAGAGATTAAAGAATTTGGTGACAGGGAAATTGATTCGCTTAAAGACAATTAATGAATTCTCAAGATGTGTGGCAATCGATTGCAAAAATACTTTTAAGTTTTCATTGGGATTGATGAAATTGAAGGACAATTAAAATATTGTCATCATTGCTTTATAGTAACTCAAAAAGCAAAATGTGTCGTCAATAATGCACTTTGAAAAGCTCTAGTACATCGTCGATTTAACTAAATATTAAACTAAGAATGGTTTTCTTTTCAATGATGTTGTGAAATAGTGTGTTATCCTTTTCATTTGACTGAATCTAATAAACACTGCTTTAACCCAACTGGAGTGAATTTTTTTTGTAGGTAGATAAGAAAAAGCTGAACAGTTTCTGGCCATCATTTAACCTTACTAATTCAACCTAATCGGACTTCAATTTATTCGATGGAGAGTCCAATCACTGATGCAACGATTTGGAGAAGGGAGTGTCGTGGTCTGTTTCCCTTTCGCAAGAAGGAAGGTTCCCGCGGAGCGTGGAAGGTAAATAGTCTCCCCTCCCGAGATTTCGTTCCAATCCGTCGAATCGGGGCCACTCGCCTCCCCTTAAAAGGAAGTTCTCTCTCTCTTTAAAAAAGGGAGTGCTTTCTTCCAAAACATCGCAAAAAGTGACCGCCGTAAGAGTTTGAATAATTCCCCGCGGACAACTTTCGCTCAAGTTGCTTCATCGTCACACTTTGTGTTCGGTTTGATTTTTTTTTTTTCAAACCGTTTTACTATCAAACCTAATTTTACTTTCAAATGTAAAAATGTTGCAAAAAAAAAAAAACTCGTTTCTTACATTAAACTTATTTTCGTAGAGAATAAGGTAGCAAAAAAAAAAAAAATTTAAGAAGGGAAAAAAAAAAACACACGCGAAAATCGATGTACGAGGAGGGTTTTAAAAGTACCTTTTATTTGCGATAGAAATTGTTGCTAAAGCATGCTGGAAGTTCTGACTGTGTGGCTTTGCTCAGCATAACAAGATGTGATGCTGTTTTATAGATTGGATTTATTTTTGGTAGCCATTTACTGCCTAATCAAACTGGATCTGTGCCGCGTCAATTGTCAACATCGATGGCCTGGATTCATATGTATTTATGGAACAGGCGGTAATTCAAACAATGGGTTGTTTGCGGTGAGAGAGATGATTAAGCTAAATGGTGAAGAGCCAGATGGGTCATGGTGAGTCAAAGGCAAGTTGTAACTGTGATCAAGTATTTGAAAAAAAAGAAAGTATTCAGACAAGAAGAAGGGTCGAAATGGAGAGGAATTGTTAGAGTACACGGAGAAAAAAAAGAAATACTCAAAAAAATGAATACCTAGACGTACTCATTTTGAAAGTCGAGTATGTTTTGTATCAGGATTGAGCGTATACCTTTTATCGAATGTGGAACATTACAAGTATTCAAAACCAAAAAAAATGGGAAATCAGCATTCTCAAAAAAATTATTACAAGGACTTCATAAGAGTTCCTTTTATACTGGACTACGTATTTACAAAGTGGAATTTGTCTGTATTCACTGTAATCGTAGCTTAGTGACTTTACATTAATTTGCATTAAAATTATTCTCATACAAGTAAATATTTGTGTATGAAGCTTATATTTTATAGAATAAAAAAAAGAAAGTGTTGGCTTAAAATTTTTAGCCATTTTTTTTTTTTATCGATGACTATACAAAGATGATTCTCCACAAGAATTCCATTTTTTTTTCACTCTATAAGTGTGTAAGGAAACTCTTTTTTTTAATTGGCAGAGAAATATTATACATTTTTATCTGTTTTGGGATATATATTTGTATGTAAGTGTTTACCATTTTCGAAGAATTGTACATCCGTATTTTGTTCCAATAATACTTCCTCTGTGTGGTAATCAAAAAGTTAGAAATGATAATTTGCACAAAATGCTTATGCAAGTTTTGTATTCCTGATACTCTTTATTATGAATTGAAGTAAATTTCTGTAGATGCTTTCTATGACAGGAGTAAGATAGCTTCAGAATATATATATTTTAAAGAATATGGTTTTAATTTAAACTCAAATTTAATGTATATTTGGAACCAAATTACAATCTAATCAGGCATCCTACCCGTTATGTCTCATTGTCTTCACTGCAGTTATAAGTGATTGTCTTGTGTTTCATCACTATTGTTCACATTTTTTTTTAAGTAATCCAATTTAAAACTCCTATGACTTGGGGTTGTGAAACTACTTATTTGTTTGTGTTGTGAATTAAGAATTTGATTTTTATGTAATTATGTTTATACAATATTTCATATCTTGGTTTATTTCTTTTATAATGTAACAAAATTATTGCAAAATTTTTTTGAATAAATATTGGTGCAGTATATTCGTATTTCCTTCTATTCTATTCATGAACTCCAACCTTTATGCATCACTGAATAAATAAAACAACTTTTGTATTCTATACATGACAATAAATACTATAGATATGTATAATTCATTATAAATTGTAAAAACATCTCAAATGTTCAATCTTAAATAAAATAATCATATTATCTACCCCTTTTATAAAAGTTGATACTTAGACATTTTTATTTACACACTTAACCACTTTATGCATTTCACAATATGCTTGCAGAGATGTGAATTACTTTGTTCTGAAGTTATTGAAGAAACACGGTAATGTCATTTGCACGACAAGCAAGTAATGTTCTTAAACAGTACTCAAGATTTATAGAATGTAAAATTTTCTATTTCAAAATTCTATGCTTTTTATCCCCAACTGTGCTGATTCCTATTCAAATATAATTTTAAAAATTAACATTTTATACATATTTTTAAAAAACTGATTATCACTAATATAAGTTTAGGTATGTGTCTTGTTGTTTACAATAGTTAAAATTTCTCTTCATTTACATTAAAAACATATAAGTAAAAATTGTATTTGATTAATAAATATTACTTGAGAAAAAGAATTTGCTAGCTAAATATATATTATTAAATTTGAAATTGTATATAGAATTTACATATTCACATATATTTTTTCTTAAATACTTGTTGAAACTCTATTTGAAACATTATAATCAACTTATGATTAAATTAATTTTGTTTGTACATTAAAACCCTTCAAGGTACAAAATTGCACCCGCTTAAATTCATAAATTGTTGTATAACTGTTACAGCTTTAATTATTTATCCTGATTAAATGGAGAAGTTTAATCCAATATTGCTTTATTTTTAAACAAGCAGCCTGATAAATATAAAGTGTTTATATATAAAATATACTATAATCTCAGAAGAGCGTAATTACACCAAGTATTCACATGTATTTTTCAGAGGGTTTAAAATAATTACAATACTAGAATAAATATTAGGCCCCATTTTTAACACATGTCAGAACTGATGATCTAATGATGAATAACAATATTAAAACATGAAATAATTTGAAATACAAAAATAAGCTTAATCAAAAACAAAAGACTGAATAGTCAGCAGCTCAAAAATACATCTGTTTACAAGTATGAAAAATAATTTAAAACTTATATTGGAAGTGTACAAACAAAATGCCAGAAGCAAGTTTAAATAGGCTTACTGAGCAAATTTTAATCCAATAAATTAAACTAGCATAAGTCTAGATGTATAAAACATACCAGATTATTTTCTCAATGTAACAATTGGAATAATGTGAGAATTGTATTGAATATACAATTGAAATAAAATCTGATACATCTAAAACAGCTTGCTCATATAAAACTTATGTTAACGATACCAATATAGGTTTGTTTTGCAGACATATATGTCGGTAAAATAATTTTTTTGCTAGTGAATGATTTATGATGTTTAATTATATGCTGAATGTAATAAATATTCACCTCATTTTGGCACATTATTTGTGTCATTGTGTCAAAAGTTTTAATGTATTTACTTAGACACCTAATAAGTCATACTTATTTGATTCTATTCAGATCAAAAAATGAACTCAATTTTAAGTAATACCAAAATGCCAGTGGCTGCCAGTAGAACATAATGTAGGTCAAAACAAAATTGAAAAGTTTATGTTTATCATGGACAAAATAAAAGTGCTAAAATCACATAATTTAAAATTCGCTTTTAAAGGTTTCAACCAATAAAATGGCTTACAAGTCTTGAAATAGGGCAGGTTTACAAAAACTTTTGTATGCAATTAACCTTCTAAGAGAGTAATTTGGTGTAAAAATTTATAATACTTCTTTAGAACAGAAATTACAAAAAATGAACATAATCAACACTATAAAATGAACATGTTAATCAGTTTCAATGCATTATTCTATATTCAAAAATTTCTTTACAATATGTGACATTATGTATATAAAAAACTAAATGTATTTACAAACTAATGCATAATGTATATTTTGTTTTAATTATGAAATTGATCCATGCTACTTTAAATTAGATTTATGTTATTGTATAATATATCAGAAATGCTTTAATTGAAAACACTTGTGATATTTCTAAGAAAAAATTTGATATTGATATTTTTTATAATAAAAAAATAATAATTATCATAAGGAGACAAGCTCTGTCCTGAGTAAATTTTAATCCACACCAATTAAAAATAACACGCATTTAGGAGAAAAAAAAACTTTAAAATTCTTTGTATAACACATGTTTGGGATCTAAGTGTGTCAAAATTATAATTCAAAGCAGCAAGAACTGCTTTATAGAATGGATGGTTTCACAGACCAAGCAGAAATTCTTACATGTAATAGTTTATACTATAAATGGTTATATTCAAAAAAATATAATGTATTATATGGTTGTGTGATGACGTTTCTCTTCAAAATTAAAGAATGTCTACATAATAACAATGCAAAATAGTATATTTATTTTGAAAACAAATATTTGAAAAGCATTTTCACTGTTTAAACCTTGACAAAAATGTTATTGTTTTGAAAGAAGTAAAAATCCTATGTATTCTTTACATATGAGAACTTCCTATATAAATACTTCATTGTGTTGGGATTAAAACATAAGCAATGTTGTACCTAATGATAGAGTTGAACATATAATGGATTAGATAGCAAGTGTTTATAGTTTCATTAGTCTTCATCTGCAGAGCAAAAATATTTTTTTTTTTAATGACTTTTGTTTCAAAATCGCGGAATGTTTTGTTTAAATACTGCATATCTTATGCATGATATTCAGAATTTTCATAAATATGATACGTTTTATTTTTTCTTGTGTACAGCAAATCATTACCTTAGATATTAGCTTAGTTATGAGATAATTCAAAAGGAGTATATTAGAAGGGGAGGTGCTAGCTGTACAATAATAATGTACAGCATTTTTACACATGTAAACAATGTACATGAAAAAATATTAAGCTTTTTATACTGGAAAATCTAATATTCATCATGTCGTTTCAAGATATTTCTAATAACTTATTATTATGACTGGATCCTTTAAATAAACTCTATTTTCGCACATATAGGGAAACAAAACTATTGTTTAAAAACATAAATATAATTTTTAATGAACTGAATTGCTTCTGTAACTAAGCCAGCTCAGACTTTTACACATTTGAAAGAATTAACTCTTTGAATCGAATCGATTTCGTTAATTCTAAGATTTATTTAAACCACTGAATTTGATTTAAATTTGAGGGGTATACAAATTACAGTTTATGATCACATAACAGTTGCATTTTTGTTTTAAACGTAACAGTTTTGACATAGCTGATTCTCATATTGATGCAGTAACATTCAAATGAATACATACACTCATTTTTCTATTCCACACTCATAATTGGATACAGATTATATTCAAAAATGAGTATGAAGCTCTTATTTCACGTACAAAAATGAGAATGTGCGAGTTCTCAAATATGAGTATGTTGGATCGATCTATTTTGAGTATGTGACGTATTCAAAAGTGAGTACGAAGTTGCCATTTGAGTATGTGCTTGTTACTAAAAAATGAGTATGTGCGAATCTCAAATTTGAATACGTTGGGACGTGGTCATTTTGAGTATGTGAAGTATTCAAAAGTGAGTACCAGTACTGATTTTGCATAAATCTGTTTTCGCAGTGTGTATTCAGGACACACCGCCAAGTGTTTACCAAAGACAATAAAACCCATGGGTTAAATCGCTAGAGTGTTCCTGGGTCTTGTCGTCCGTACTTGCCTGAAGAAGGTAAGCCTATTGAGGTTGAATTCTCCTAAGTAGGCGGAAGATGGCTATTATTTCATGGACACTAATGGACTTCTTTAGAAAAGCGAATGGGGTAAACGATCACTGTATATGTAAAGAGTTACCCCATTCATAACACAGGTGCTTTTGTTCTCCTATTATTCTGATTCTTCAGTGAAGAGGAGAGCAACGTTTTGGAGCACAATATTTCTTATTGGATTTATCTTTTCTACTGAGCATTGTTTTCACACTTTGCATTTACTCTCATTCTTTAAGGAAAAATCAAAAACATGTTAAAAGAAATTTTCTTTTAAAAAAACTGAATTACCTCACCCTGAACAGTATTTCAACAGCTCTAACTCGTAATTTTCTAAGAACTTAATAACCACGATGAAATTATTTTCGAATCTAGTTACATTTAAAAAAATTATAACTGAAAATCAAAGCTTCTTTAGTTGAATTTACTAATGTAACATTATTATAATATCGGTTTACTTCTAGAGCTAGGTGAGATATACTAGTTGCAATTTTACGCAAGATATTGTCATAAAACTGGAAACTTCTCTGTCAAAAAACGAAAAACATCATATATATATATATATATGGGGGGGGATGTTTTTCATTTTTTGACAGAGAAGTTTGCAAATACTACATTTAATACTATTTGTCCCTTTAATACTACATTACAATCAGATTAATAATAAAATATTACAAACTAGTACATGGCTTCTTAAAATTTTGATTAAAATTTCAAAATTGATTATTTCCCCAACTATAAGGAAGGGGAAAGAATGAATAAATGACTGTTGAATTCAATCGCTCAAGAGCCAGATGGGGTTGTGCTGCGCCAAACAATACGAAGCTGTGATCTTGAAACATGAAGAGTGGAACGAAAAGTTAAAATTTGATTGACTAAGAGAAGGGTCTCGAGGAGGCGTTATCCATGAATACCAAAGACAATGAACTTCACGGGAAAGAAATAGCGCACCAGGGTATCTCATAGTCATGATTTCTTTACTTACCAAAAGACAAGGCCCTGGGAGGAGATGTAAAGGACGCATCTCATGAAATTTTTGATTTGGGTGTTTCATGACATGGGAAATTCTAACAAGAAAATTTTGGCAAAAATTTAGAAATGAAAGTGTGTTTCCTCATCATTACTGTACTTAATAATTCATGCGTATTTTTTCAATTATTTTACGAGGGTGGTTCGAAAAGTACTTGTATTTGAAGACAGAGCTTCGTTAAGGAAAATTGTTATTACCATTGGATGCTGCCATCTGTTAAATGGAGCCCAAACAAATTTGACATTGATTCATAAGTTAATTTGGAATGGGTAGTCATTTGCTGCCAAATCAAAATTTGATTGTTGCCGTGTCGAATTGTCATCGTTGGTGAGACTTAGATTGATCATTATGCTCCAGAAATCAAACAAAAATCAAAACGTTAGGTTGCTTCTTGTGACTATTTTATAAAAAGGAAATATGGTCTCATCGGTTGGAGTTGTGACGAAGAATTTTTGAGGTTCCAAAATGCATCATGATCACGAATGCGAGTAAATGAGACTTAGCTGTCTAGTGATTCATGATGCTTACTAAAAATAAACCATTTTCGACGATATAAGCACATTTATTAGAATTTTTAAGGACTTGGTGAACGGTTTCTCCCCGACTCGTGAATGACCCTCGTACAAATTGGAATTAAAAAATTAAAGATCTGTTTAAAAAGATTTGAAAAAGGTTTTCACTGTGAATCATATTTTAAGATCCCAAGCGGAATTTTATGAGATTTCAAGTTTGGACCACAGTTTTAAGATGAGAAATCAAATCGTGGAAAAAATGACTTCGAAGGGAAGATTTTGTTTAAAAGTTAAACAAATATTAATCGAGTTGTTAACACAAAATTGACATCACTCTTCCTTAAGAGTGATATCAATTTTGTATTGTTGCGATGAGTATTGCGGAAGTTACTAAAGGTGCCCCTTCCTTTTGAAGACATATCGATAGAAAAGGATGTCAAAGGTGAAATTCACCAATCTGTTTAAAAAAAAAACACAGTCTATATGCAAGCACATATTTTAGTATTAAATTATATATATACTGTAATTTGGCTTGATTTGAAGTCACCAGAGGTATTCGAAGATTATGTGCGATCGACCTTCTAATTTTGAATTTTGATTAGTGACGAATCTGAGTGAGTGATTATGAAGTGTACTGCTGAGGAGCCAGATATAGATGGGTCACGCCAAACAAGATATACCTACCATCTAGATGCTTGAACAATAGGAAAAAAAGTTAAAAATGAGATGACAGAAAGGAGGATAGAAAATGAGAAAGATCGTTACGGGGTATCCCGAGAGCCCGTCACCAGTATTTGTCAATCACAGTAATATATCACATCTTAGTGATATTTTTCCTCATGGGAAAGGAAAAATATCACTAAGATGCCTCGGATGAGTAACGCCTGCGTTTGCGCGAAAAAGGAAAGCCCCTGAAGACAGGACGAAGATGAGATAGTCCTTTCAAACTTCTACACAGGCCTCTAGAGGTTTACCTTTTGTAATTAAATACAGTATTAATTATCCTGAGGTACCCAGGAGATTTTTCTCTCCCAAGAGAATTTTTTTTGTATTCGCCTCCTGGGGAGTGTAGAGATCCTTCTTTACTTTCGATCCCCTCAATGTGTAAATCCATACTCACATTCTCCTTCTGCCCTTCTCATTAGTTTAAATTAATGGTCTTCAAAATATGTTCCTCGAGTTAAAATAAAAATGTGAAAAAGAAGAAAAAAAAAAAAAAACTATAAAAGCACTATCACTGACATGTTTATTAATATATATATATATATATATATAATTATCTTTAGTTTAAAAAAATTAATCAAAAGCTTCGTGTGTGGGATAACGCAACATCAGCGACGATGTACCTGCGAGAATGGTTACGGATTTTGAATAGTTCAGTCGATGTGTATGCAAAATAAATTCATGTTCATTGCAGAATTTGTAAGACTGCAGCTATCTAAAGCAAGCTTCCGTAGTGTGCTCCAGGCTGTAATTTTTTTATAAGTTTGTGGCAACAAAAGCAAAATATAACACTAAATTAAATGTGGAACATGAAATTCGATTCCAAGTAATGTAATAAGAGACAAGCACACCCCAGTCACAAAATGTAAAGATAGGTAACATCCGGAGCAGGAGTTTATAAGTGAATTACATTAATTTTATGTTAAATTTTTAGTAAAAAAATAGAATACTTTATTTTTATATAAAGTAAGTATAGCATATTTATCTTTAAATATTAAGACAAAGTCTAAAAGCCATTGGTCACATCATATATAAATGTATTTTAACTACTTTCTTCAAAAAAATTCTTGGGTACTAGAAAATCAACTAGTTTTTGGAACAACATTTCCAAATATGGCCCGCAAGCCAACAAAACCATACAAGCATCTACCACCATAATAAGCTAGGGGTTACTTTTAATTAATAGCAGCTCCCACCATCCCACACGATGGTCATTAAGAATGAACCCGCGATTTGATTCGAACTTTGCCGACCGTGAAGCTAATCGCTTGGCTTAAAATAAAGGTATAACAAGAGGAAACACAGAAAAAGCAACAACATGTTTACTTAAGTTTTAAATCAAATTAGAAAGTATTTAGCCTTTTATACTATTTATATTGTTTATTGACCCTTGTCTTTTTTTCTTAGGAAAATCATATAAGCACAAAAGAGTGATCTATAAAGGTAAGAAATGTGAAATCGTGGCTCAATAAAAAGGTTCTAAAAGGTTACAGACGAGAAGGTATTTCCTGGGCAATTTATGTCAATAGAAAGCCACCTTTTCCTTTATTTTTAATGGTGGTATTTCCCCCTATTTATAACACTCCCTTTTAACCCTTAAACTATTCAATTCCAGCTGTGCTGCATTTTCTTTTCATAGTTCACACCAATTTTTTTTTATTTAAAATGTATAACAATGGAGGGTATAAAAACCTAAGTACAATGGTAAACTAACAGCCAATCATAATTATTGACATTCACACATTTTACAAGTAAAAACATTAATATCTTGATGGACAGATTTAAATTAAATAACTAAAATACTACAAAAAAATTGCAAAGGATCATGGTTGACACAGTATCGAATCCTAATTCCATCGAAGCTTCTCTTAAACAATAATGTGAAATGAGACTAGAAGGTTACTGGCAATGGATCTCGTCATATTTGCTGGAAACTTGCATACCATCCTAAAGTGAGTTATTTGAGCTGCGATAGATTTTACGTGCATCGGCCTTTACAGACCCGCTACACGACGGGTCTTCAATGGCATCAGAACTCAAACTCACGACTCGATGGAAGCAACGTCAGCTGACCACTAAGCTACCGGGGCCACCTAAGCATTTTAGAGGGAGAGAATTAGATGGTACTAAAGTGGTGCTTTGACTGGGATTTGATTGATTGTTTTTTGACGTCGCACCTAGTAGCAAACGAAGTAACAGACTTCATCATTTTGTACTATTATCAAATGACGAAAACAAAATCTGATCTAGCACCTCCCTCTCCCAACTTCCGTATCATGCCAGCATGAAAACTTTGAGCCCTATAGGTTTAAAATGCTTTAACTGCGTTACATTACCGATTTTCAGTAGCATCAGCAAGGAAGTATGGTGGATGCGACAGCGTATTTCAACACAGCTGTACGATTTTACAGCGAATCGAAAATAATGCATGTGGCCAGATGTTGTGATGTGGTATGATACCCTTCCTATTGATTAGCACTGGCCATTTTTTGTGGAGTATTTCGTTCACGACCACGGTAGCCGAGTGATCATGGTATTGACCTCGTGATCAGTTGAATTGCACGTTCGAAAGAATTTCAAAATAATATTCTATATCCAACATTATTCTTAAGAAACAAAATCCAAAATCTCTAATATGAAAATCCTGTTCAAATTAATATATTTATTTATTTAGTTGGAAGATATTACTGAATGAGTGAAGGAGTTTAATGGAGTATAAGAGCCAGACGGAGCCATTCTGTGCCAAAAGAAGGTGTAACTGGGATTTAGACATTTGAAAAACAGGAAAAAAAAGTTTAAAGGGATTGATGAGAGTCGGAAATAGAGGAGAATCGCTAGGATACCTCGGGGACGGGTCACTCGTGTTTACCAAAGCCAGTAAACCTCATGTGCGGAATAAGATCACTAGGGTACCTCGGGCTCATGATGCTCGTACTTGCAAAGAAGGTTAGCCCTGAGGATCCTATAACTAATATTTAATTTTTTAATGATGAACTCTTGACCAACCTTATATCTGTCGTGCCGTATTTTCGAGTTCCATTCATGATCCGTCGTATGGAGGGACTAATGCACATTAACCCTGTCGGAACTCAAAGGCATGACGGGGAATATAGAAGTATCTGTTCCGACCATCGACCTAGTCATTCGATCTTAGTACAAAATTACAGAGCAGACCGGAGACTTACTACAAGCACTGATTCGCGAGCGCTGGTCCCCTGGGTATAATGATAATAATAATGCGCCCATGTTTTAAATCTTCAATGTGTAAAATATATTGCCGAATTGAGCTTTACGTTGGCTTTGAGTTTGTTTAGTTTTTATTAACGTCGCACTAGAAGCAACAGGAGGGCTATTGGCGACGGACCTCGTAATTTTGAACCACGGTCAAGTGACGAGGACGACACCTGAGCTGGCACCCCCCTCTCCTAACATCCACACCACGCCAACGGAAGGACTTTGGGCCCCCAACAGATTTAACGTGCATCAGTCCCGGCTACACGGTGGGTCTTTGGTGGCCAAGGATCGAACCCGCGACTGAACGAAAACCGCCGGTCGCGAGTCCACGACCTTGAGCACTAGGCTACCGCGGTCCCTACGTTAGCTTTGAAAAATTCATAATGTATTGGTCTGAAGTTCCATCCTTTACATAGTATTCTCTTAATGAGTCTCATATGTTGTCGCGGAAGCCCAGTAGTCATGGTCTTGAGCCAGTGTTGTTTCCATCGAATTGTGGGTTCGAGTCCTGGCGCCACTTAAGACTTGTCGTGTACCGAGGTCTTTGCGTTGGAATGGTGTGAGAGTTACAAGAATGGAGGGCTAATTCATGTGTGTCTCAAAATTTCCATGGTCAATTAATTCTCCAATAGCTTTAGTGGAGCTTCTTAACGCTGCGTTGATAAGCGATCAATCAATATTGTGGCTCGCGCTCGGTTTTGAGGTAATCACCCCGAGGAAAGGTCATGGGTAACGACAGAAATTATATTGTTAGATATCTATTATTAAACGAGTTGAGAATAAATTATTTCCTTTTATTTCAAAAAAAAAAAAGAAAGAAAGAAAACTCTCAGGTTGACGTAATATAATTTTTTTTAAAAAAAAGCTGATATTTTATTTAATTGCTGTATTAGAATATTGTGTTATTACGTTGCCAATTAATAAGGAATTCTTTATCAAAAACTGCAAATAAATACAACTTTAAAAGCTTCCCTCTATTTCTGATTAGAGCCAAAGCCACGATGCAGAAGTCGCGGTATTATGTTCCTTGAAATTCTTTCGAATGTCTCATTTGCAAGCATCTGTTTCAAAGCCAAGGAAAGGTCGATTATTAAACATTATTTACGTTGAAACTAGAAAAACAGCCTCGAAGATACGCGCTCAAAAGACTTCGAAAAGACCACAGTAAAAATATCTATTCTCACTATCTGTGAGAGCTCTTCAACGGACCAGAAAAGTGTTCTGTACGAAACGGGAGAATATTCGAAGGAGGAATGATGTTTCTGTTAGATTAAGAGAAAAAACGCATATATAAATATGGAACAGCCGATATTTACATAACTATTTGGACGGAAGCAAAACAAACGAAGGGATTGATTACCTCCGTGACTGGAAGGTAGGAGGTTTCTGTGACACCATAATGTCAAGTAGTAGTAGAAAAATAAAACACATTAACGTAGAACGTAAAGAAAATGATTGCGTCTTCTCCGAAAACAAATTGAGATAAAAGCAAAGATAAAAAGAATTAACAGAATCTGGCGGATGAAACTTTTAGATAAGCCATAGAAGAACGCATGAACTTTATTTAACGCGGTATATTTTTCATCTATTGATTGGAAATGCTTTATTGAAGCTATCATTAAAAAAATTTTAATAATTCGGTCACGCGATCGTTTTTCAATGGCATGGTAAGGTATTCAAAAAGATTTCAGGAGCTAATTTTTTTTTTCTAACTCATATAATTCATTCATAAAAATCATACTGGTAATATCGTGATGAAGCTATACTTCTAATATTTTCGTTTTAATGAACGCTTCCGAGTGTTCATTTCCACTCAGCACAATATTATTTTAACTATAGTCAGTACGCTGAGTATCTTTGAATCAAGAATCAGCTTACGAGATCGACATTTGAGCAGGAACCCTACTTTCTCCGGCCATGCTACATTAAGTGAGAACTTTAAGCAGTAAAAGATATAAAGTGCATCAGCCGCTCAACTCAACGGGTCTTTGAGGGAAATAGGAATCAACACATGGTTTGACAGTAACATAGCTGATCATGTTTGATTGGCATTATTAAAATCACACTAGAAGCAACACGAAGACAATTGGTGACAGACCTGGAAATTTTGAACCTCAGTCAAGTGACGAGGATGGTACTGAGCTGGCACCTCTCTCTCCTAGCTTCCACACCACGCCAACGGTTGGACTTTGAGCCTCAACAGGTTTAACGAGCATCAGCCTCGGCTACACGGCGCGTTTTTAGTGGTATCAAAGCTCGAACTTATGATTCAACGAAAACCACCGACCACGAGTCCGCAGCCACATTGCTGGCCATCAGCTTGATGTTATGACCACTCGACATCCATGGCATTCTCGAATGCCATCTGACTTTGATTACCAAAAAGGTTTAACTTCCATCTATAGGACAGATCTTCTGTAGATATAAATACATTAAGCGTTGTAATGTTAATGGCAATGCCTCTTACTGTAAAACTGGTCTTATTCAGTAAAACTGGTTGATTGATTTGAATTTAAATCATTTTAAGGTTGTTTAAGGTTAGTTTCGAAAAAATTTTAAGATTGGCTTGACTGGGGAGAAGGCGGTTCAAAAAGTATTTGTGTTTGAAGACAGATGACATCATTAAAATAAATTGTTGTTACCACTGCCATCTGTTAAATGGAGCCAAAACAAATTTGACATTAATTTATAAGTTAGGTTTGATTTGGTGGTCATTTGCTACCAATTCAAAATTTGATTGCAGCCGCGCCGAGTTTCCAAAATCATTTTACGTTGAATTGCCATCTTCGGTGAAAGCTGGATTCATCGTTATGCACCGGAGATCAAGCAAAAATCAAAACGTTGGGTTGATTCCGTTGAATATTTTCAAAAAAAGGCAAAAATAGGCTCATTAGCCGTAAAAGTTATGAAGAATTTTCGAGGAGCGAAGGAGGTCTTGATTCCGAATACGAATATCTGAGACTTAGACAGCTGTCTAGTGATTCAATCTTTTTCGATGCTATGAGTGCCATCTCTTGCAAATTCCAAGGACTTTTTGAACGAACCTCGTAGAAAGGTCATATTTGGCGAAGCGGTGCCAAACACTGATCTTTAATTTACTTATACCCAGATGTATCACGTGACTATTTGTTTCCATTGTGTATCTGTGATCTCGACGTAAGAAAAAAGGAATGGTAAAAACTGGTTGACAAGAAAAATGATCAAAGATAGAGAGAGATAGCGAATGTGCTCAGGAGACGTGTCACCTGTGTATACCAGACGGCAAGTCCCATGATAGAGTGGCATCCCAGAGTCACGAATCCTGTATTACACTTAGGTGGTCTGACTGTTTCGCACCTTTTTATTTGGGGGGGGGGCTTTTTCGCTCCATGGTGGACGTGGATGGTTGACCTAGATGAGAGGGGCAAGCTCGAATTGCCCCTCTTTCGGGATGAATAAATCTTGTCCGGTGTATTTTTAGCATGCTTTAAGCAAACGAGATAGCTAGAAATCCCCCGCCTGGTCGATTATCAAGTGCTATCACTTTTGAAGAGAGCCGACACATATTCCCCCTCCAAAATCATGATGATGATACGAAGAGTGAACGATATTTTTAGAGAACTTTATTTTTCCAGCCATTACTGAAATAAACATATGACCTCCCTGTAGAATTGAGTTTCATTTAAATAGTTTCCATTAACGTCATCCGCTTTCTATTCGAGTTGGTACGTGTACTTGACTCACACGCCGTAGCCGGTATATCACTAATGGTGATTTATGAGTGGATGTTTTAGATATGCAGAGATAAGTTGCCATCGGGAGTATATGCATTTTGTAGTTATTGATTGTTCTGCCTGCCACCTAGCTTTCAAATCTTGGGTCATCATCTCGACGTGAAGATTTTTTTTATCACTTTCAGAGATTATTTACCACCCCAGTGACGGTCAGTCGGCTACCCTTGGGTGACGAGGGTATGTCCGACCTGCCCATCTTTCGCGATGAATATATCTTGTTCGGTCGGTTTGTGTGTGACGCCTTAGTCAAACTAGTCGAAAATGGATTCCTTGCTGTTTTATTCAGGCGCTTTTATTCCTGTGGTTGTTGAAGAGAGCCACCGTAAATTAAATAAAGTAAACCCCTGAGAGAAAACTCTTGAGAACTAACAAATCTAGTTTAATTTAGAGGGTAGAAACTGTAATTCCACGCGACGATGATCGGGGAAACTAAGATTAACGATTAAACTCGAGAGTATCTGGTCACGAACTCGCAACTACGAAGCAATAGGCTACTGCAGATGAATATTTCAAAGGATTTGGTCGTTTTGAAATAAGGTCATATGAAATAAGATGACTCATGCCTAATTCTCCAAGCTTCCATGATACACCACCTTATGACTTTGAGGAACAGCTGAATTTAGAGTACGGCATCCGGCAGAATTCTCG
The DNA here is from genome assembly GCA_019974015.1 of Nephila pilipes. Lineage (NCBI taxonomy): Eukaryota > Metazoa > Arthropoda > Arachnida > Araneae > Nephilidae > Nephila > Nephila pilipes. The sequence continues at coordinate 731,994 of BMAW01022663.1, forward strand.
TGGTTGCAATAGCTGTGTAACGATCTCAATGCCAGCATTGTTTCAATTTAATCGGGGGTTCGAGTTCCGATGCTACCAAAGAATCGCCGTGTAGCAGAGTTCAATTTGTCGGGGATCAATGATCTCATGGAGTTTAGTTTAGTTTAGTTTAGTTTTTTATTAACGTCGCACTAGAAGCAACACGAGGGCTATTGGCGACGGACCTCGTAATTTTGAACCACGGTCAAGTGACGAGGACGACACCTGAGCTGGCACCCCCCTCTCCTAACATCCACACCACGCCAACGGGAGGACTTTGGGCCCCGAACAGATTTAACGTGCATCAGCCCCGGCTACACGGCGGGTCTTTGGTGGCCAAGGATCGAACCCGCGACTGAACGAAAACCGCCAGCCGCTATCCACGACCTTGACCACTAGGCTACCGCGGCCCCTGATCTCATGGAGTGTAGAAGTTGTGAGAGAGAATACCAGTTCACATGTGTCCTCTTTTTTTACTCTGACCTTGTTTCACTACTACGTGATCCGATGCCAATAGTCCTCGTTGCTTCTAAGTGCTACGTTAATATTTAAACGATTAACTGGGCCCATATTATTCTATACTATTACCATTGGTGAAATTGGGATGCGAGCCCGAGATACGCCTCAATAATGTGGATCAAAAATTTCAGAAATTTTCAGGTACTGGGTTATGGCAATGCTTAGTTTCGGTTAAAAATTATCAATAAAAGCACGAAACATTTCATACATTTCTCTTTTTATGTATTAAACACATAATTTTGATGGTTTTGAGTGTAATCAAGCGTAATGTCGTAGATAAGCGAAACCCAGTCATCTTTTCACTTTTAGTGGATGATTGTATCCATTCTTTCATAGTTTATTTCATTGTGAAAGCGTTTAAGCTGATATTATCTTTAACAACAAAGTATATCTACTTTCACGCATCGCGATCCCACGCCCACAATTCCAAGTTATCCCTAATCTCCCCCTCGTTAGCACGCATATAGAAAGAATTTAAAAAGGGAAATGGGGAAAGAAACGAAAAATCCACGCTTTTTTGGGAGAATTGGTTATTTTTAAATGCGGGCGCGTCTCCAGTGAAGCGAAACTAATCCGACGGTTGCTTGATTCCTCGCTAACCCCAATCTCTAAGCGCGCACCACCCACGCAAGCCGAATCATTGATCATCTATCTTTTGGATGAGTGCGTGCAATAAACTTTACACAAAAATGGCCACCTTTCATGTTGCTCTTAAACAGCTTCCCTGATTCTTATCAGTATGTTTTCGATAGTTATCGAAGATAGTTTCAGTTTGTTTTGTATCAACATTACACTTGAACTCGAGTTATAGTACTTGAGAAACGTTTTGGGGGTGAATCCATGAGGAAAAAAGCTCAGAGGGAAGATAAACGTCGAAGAATGTTCGCGACTCTGTTTACGTTCGGGATCTGAATTTACGCCTCACTAGAGTAACACGGCAGCCGAGGTAGTCTAGTGATCATAGCCGCGAGCTCTTGGTCGTTATTAAGAAGAATCGAACTCTTAACTGAAATGTTGATTGATTGTTGCTTTATATCGAACTTGGAAGCAATATATTGTTATTGGCGATTAACCGTGCTATAAATCACGGTGAAGCCTGAGCTGGACTCCCACTCTTCTCTTTCTTAGATTATCCCAACGTGAAGACTAATTCGGACAGATTTTGCTTCAGATCGTACATCATTCCCGGAACCTTGCACGTCTTTAGTGGCAACAGGACTTGAGCCAGCTACTCGAATGAAACAACTACAGCCATGACCACTCGATTGAAACAAAGATTGGACTCTAATTTCTTATAGCTAATCAGAATGTGTGGCTGATGCACGCTAAATCTGTCGTCATCGTCACTTGACCGAGTTTCAAAATGACGAGGTTCATTGCCAATAACCCTCATGCTCCTTCCAAGTGTGGCGTTAATAAACAATCAATCAAACCCATTGAGTCACATTCAGAAATATAATTGTCCTGTACTCATCCATAAATCAACAAACCAATTAAATTTTCAGAATGTTCATTACGTAGTTATTATTCGTGAATTCATGGTTATCTTGTTAACTTACCATTTTATATTTGTAAAATAGATTTGCAATCTCTGCATTCCTGCTATTTTGAATTTAATTTGGTTTGGTAATTTTTTTTAATTTTTTTTTAATTTATAGAATTCTTTCCGGGGGGGGGGGGCGGGCGCTGGCTAATTGGCTTTCTCGGCATGATGTCTTCCTGAGAGACAAGCTTGAAGACTCCCTGGATATGGAGAAGAAATAAATACGAATGTAATGTGTATCATCATGTAATATTTAATAAATATCATTACAAAGAAGCATAATGCAAAAAATAAATTAACTTGATGAGGGACTTTGAATTTGAACTTTAGTTTCAGGTAGGCACAATGACTTCAAATTTTCATTCAATACCAATTCAATGTCTCCGTCGCCAATAGCCCTCGTGTTGCTTCTAGTGCGACGTTAATATAAAACTAAACTAAACCAATTCAATGTTGTCCTCGTCAGATAACCTAGTTACAAAATCAAGAGAGCCGTCGTCGGCAATTCACTTCATAGCTCTAGATAGACGTAAATCAGCCATTCACTCCAAAAAAATTCATCAGACTGAATTATAATGCTCTCTTAAGGACTCTTTAAAAAGTCAGTTTAAGTTTCGGACGTTCTGTTAGCAAATGATCCGGAAAGCACATCTCGTACGACATTTAAGAAAATTACTCTAACATGACGGCGGAATGATGCCCGATAACTCAGAAAAATTCCAATCTGAAAGAGTGTGGGAAATTGAGGGCAAACGGTATCTTCCGTTTGCCAACTGAGCCATTTTCTCTTGACCCCAACGCATGAAAGAAGAGATTGAGAACTTGCTCAATGATAACCGTTGTTATTTACTAGTAATTTCTGACGAATTATTTCTTACATCAGGAAAAAAAAAATCTCATTTCTAATGGAAAAGTCCAGTGAAGCGGGAAATTGAATGATTTGAACTGCTTCGAAACGAAATTCTTAGAGGAAGACGTACCCTACATTTTTTGTAATTAAAGCGATATTTTTTTGCTTTATTTTTGTTTTTTTTATTAGCCATTGAAAGCGCTATTGTTTCAGCCCATCACAAAATGTCATAGATAACCACTTTTCAAAATTTTATAGTTAAAGGCTTTGCGTATATGTTTGATGACAGCTTTCACCAGTAATGAACTTCATTTTCAAAAGTATGTTATTAAAATTTTTTCCTTAAATTTTTTTATTGGATTGAAGTCAAATATATATCAAAGTTGTGTATTTTATTCACGTATCGACTGATGTATAACCTTAAATCAGACGTAATCAGGATTCAAGAAATGAATGTGAAAATAAATAAATTATTCAGAATTTTAAAACAGTTGAGAGGCAGCCTTTTTTTGCCTCAAGATTTTTGAACTAATTTTTAATGTGGCTTCTTCCTTGAAATGTTTAAGGTCAAATTATTTTAATTTGATTTGTCATTAATAGACATTAAGAGGTTATAGTAGTAGATTTTTAAGGTGCAATAACTGAAAATTCAAGAAAATAGAGAGATCGGTGCATTTCTACCACATTTAATATATATATCTCTATACGCGCTAATTATGCATAAACAACTATTTACAATATTTACAAAGATATAAGGGCTTCAAAACAGCCCATATATTAACTTTCCCGCTTTAGCTGTTAGAGAACAAATTACTTACAAAACAAGGAAAATCCGCCTTACGTGGTCAAGAACTAAATGTAATCTGAAATCTTTCCCATGATCTCATGTGACCGCGGTAGCCTAGTGGTCATGGTTTCGGATTCGTGGCCGGGGTTTTTCGCTGAGTCGCGATTTAGAGCCTTGGCCGTTAAAGACCCACCGTGTAGCTGGGCTGATGCGCGTTACTTCTGTTCGGGGCCCTAAGTCCATCCGTGGTGTGGTGCGAAAGTTAGGAGAAGGGTGCCAGCTCAGGTGTCATCCTCATCACTTAACCGAGGTTCAAAATTACCAGGTCCATCGTCAATACCTCTCGAGTTGCTTTTAGTGCGACGTTAATAAAAACTGAACTAAACTCATGATCCCATGCGTTCTCACTTAAGACGAGACAAGGCGTCTTCTGGTGGTATCCAAATAAATTATTTCCAACATAGATCCGGTAATATAATAATTCAGAATTAACTATTTAATACGTTACAAAGAAAAGAGCGCCGGTGGTGGCGAAATCTATTCTTCGCAACACAATACATAGGATAGATTTTTTTCTGATTCTTTTATGATTATATTTTCTGATATTTTTTAAAACTATTTAACTCCCAGTATGTGAAATATTTTGTCTACGTTTTTGTGGAGCAATGATTACCAAGATAATTCAAAAAGACTAATGATTTAGTGGAAATGAAACCTTTGCAGGTAAAAAGCCAAGACATAGATACTACCCGAGTTACAAACATATTTTCACCCAATGGAGGCCAAGTTCACACAACGAAAGCTAAAAGCATAAAACAGCTATGCCGACCTTCCGGATAGCATTTATTTAAATATTAAAGAAAATTTCAGAGAAATTCCTCGTGCAAGATCTGAATATTACAGAGTATTTGGTGGAATGAACAAAAGCTCCTGAACAGTTAAGTTTGTTTGGTTTTATTAACCAAAGAGAGCAACACGGAATATTGGAGACGGCCCTCATAATTTTGAGCCTCGGTCAAGTGACAAGAACGACACCTGAACTGGCACCCCTTCTCCTAACTTCTCCACCACGCCAACGGGAGGACTTTGGGCCTCCCTAGATTTAACGTGTTTCAGTCCCAGATACACGAGGGGTCTTTCGTGGCATCAAGGCTCGAACCAAGCCGACGAAAACCGCCGGCTATGAGTCCGCTGCCTTATGCACTAAGCTACCGCAGCCGTAAAAAGTTAAGTTTCTAACGCAAACAAGTAAAAAAACAATGATTCAATTATAGATAGCTGTTGATATTAGGTAAAAAATTTCAATTTCTAAAAATAATAAATGAGATCAGTGAAATAATAGTAGGTGAAACACTTGTATTTTCGAAAATTTTTCATTTTGACAAAAGTGATATTCTATATGTTGTAACCAAATGAAAGTAACTTGAATCTGTAAATACTTCTAAATTACAAACTGATACAGAAACTAATTAAAGCTAATCTACTTACTAAAGTAGCCTACACTAACTTGTAGTGAAAATGCTGGAAGAGATTAAAAGTCATTAGAGGAAATCTCCCAATTTCGGTAATATTTGCGGGAGTGCTAAGGACGAAATGAGTGATGATTCACACTTTTGATATCTGGCTACTGTTGTGTTTTGGGGATCGAGAAAGTCGACACTCTCGCAAGGAGGGGCTCGAGGCTACTTTGAACGAGATTTTCGGCATTTTTTATTCCTTTCTATATAAGACTACACATCAAGCAATTTAAGGATAAAAGTTATAAATTACTAATTCAAGATAGGAAAAAGATCAGATTGTGTGTGATTGTTTTATTAACGTCACACTAAGAAGCAACACAAAGGCTACTGACGACGGACCTCGTAATTTTGAACCTCGGTGAAGTGACGAGGATGACATTTGAGTTGATACCTCTAACTCCAAACTTCCACATCACGCCAATGGGTGGACTTTGAGTCCTGACAAATTTAACATGCATCAGCTCTGGCTACACGGTGGGTCTTTAATGGCATCAGGTCTCGAACTCATGACTTGACGAAAACTGCCGGCTGCGAGTCTCCGACCATCACCACTAGGTAGGAAAGATAGGGAAAATTTAAAGTGTTGAAGAACAAAAGATCTCTTGATAATTCCCATCAGTCCATTGCGACAAGCTGTTGCACAATTCGGACTCCTGATGGATCATGACTAACTGGCAGAGCAATTTTATTGGAATCTTTTCAAACCCTGGCTGCTATGTCGGTAATTCGGCAGATTTAATGAACAGAGATTACGCCCGTTGATGTGCATCATGGTGACTCAGAAACGATGCTTTACTGTCGTGCTAGAGAACCTGAACTTTTGAGACATTAATTTTACTGTTGTGCTTGAGAACTTTTGAGTCGGTCATGACTTCGGACACTTTTTTTTTTATTTGTCTAGTTTTCATACTTGCATTTGCCTTGTGTCATTGAAATGTAAATAAATAAACACATAGAATTGGCAAATTTAAATGTAGTTTAGTTATTATCGAACATTAGATTTTAATTTTAGATTGCTTATTGAACTTTTTCTGCTTGATACAAGGTTCACTAAATACAACCCAATAATTCCTCGTCCTTGTGAACCATGGTCAAGCGACGAGCATCCCGCTCTTTTTACTTCTAAGCAGTGTCAGACTCTTAGGCCTGACAAATTTAATGTACCCTTCCACACGAAGGATCTGCAGTAGGCTCTAACTCGCTTCACGAGTCAAATATCGCCGACTATTCACAAGCCAAGCGTGCCAATTACAAAACGTTCTTGTTCGAGTGTCTCGTAATTGGCGCGATGCGTTTTCTTGAGAATTGCATGCCATTAAGATCCAGAAAAACGTCGTGATTCTAAGTGAGAGTAGGAATTATGTTCTACGGATCTATCGAAGTCATCAAATATGGCCTCGGTCCTTCTTCAAGGTCAAGTGACAGGAAGAGTAATAACACCGATCGCAAAGACAAGGACGTTTGGGCAAGGCCAGCTCCATTGTCATCCGGATCGCGATCTTTAGAAACTAAAAATAAATCTGCCTACCTATTCACGAATTTTACTTTCGCGGCGAATCTCTCCTATCGCATTTTATCAAGCAGTTTTTTTTTATAATGAAAATGCAATCTTATGCTTGATTTAGATGACTTTAAAGTCAGAATTCGAGCTTAAGAAACGATCTAGACGACAAGAAATCAATTCACGGTAATATATTTCATGAAAGAATTTATTGACTACACTTTATGTGAGTAATAAATTAAATATTATTATACTTGTTACTGACTAGACACATTCGAAGAATCTTATTTTCTTATAAGTTCTAGATGTTTCATTAACTCTTAATTCTCGAAATTGAGTATTGTGATATATGCCTACAGATCGAGGAGGAGGGGTTAAATCATTACAGTACGTGCATTGTAACAAAAAAACACATGAACTTGTATTAAAGCAATAAAAGTTTAAGAAATACATGAAACAAAAGTTATAATTCTATGGATGAATTCATTTTTGTAATCTTTAATAATACGAATTTTTTCAAAACAGCCCCCTAAGTTAAGCGGGGAAATATGTTGAGACGAGAAGTTTGCAGGAGTGCTTAGCCTAGTTGGGATCTGACTTTCTGTCAGAATGGGCTTTTGGAACTAGCTTTTCGTTGATTTCTAAGTTAGCCCATAAGTTAGAAAAATTATAAAGTGGAATTTACTTTTAACTATTATTACTTTTAACTATGATTATTATATTATTGAGTGATCGAGAGGACTTATAGAATAAGGAAAGTCAAAATCTTTATATAATGGCCGTTTGGAGGTTTTTATTAATTAATTATTATTGACGTCACACTTAGAAGTAACTCGGCTACTATTGGTGAGGGACCTCATCATTTTGAATTTCGGTCAAAAGACGAGGACGACACTTGAGCTTTTAGTTTTTAGTTTAGTTTAGTTATTATTAACGTCGCACTAGAAGCAACACGAGGGTTATTGGCGACGGACCTCGTAATTTTGAACCTCTGTCAAGTGACGAGGACGACGACTGAGCTGGCACACCCCCTCTCCTAACTTCCATATCACGGACACTTCAGCTTATATTTCTCTCTCCTAACTTCCACGATACTTCCAGTAGATTTACCGAGTATTAGTTACTATGCGACTAGTCTTTAGAGGCATCTGGAGCCCACAACTCTTTGGAAACAACGTCGACCGCGAGTTCGCAACAGTGACCACTTGGCTACCACGGCCAGCGTTTGGAGGCAGTTAGCAACAATTATTAGCGTTTTATCGCGGGCTCATAAGCTTACGTACGTAATTATTGTATAACATAAAAATAATTCATTTATCTACCTACATCAGAGATAACAGACATGTCCCCGCAGCGGAGTGAGTGAGGGAATTATTTTGGAGTTACTGGCACAAGAAACAGATGGATCTATGCTGCGCTGAACATGGTGTAACTGTGATCTTGACATTTGAAAAAAAAAAAAAAAAAAAAGATAAAAATTGTTTGACAAGAAGGATTAGATCGCATCCGACGAGAAGGATCACTACTGAATTGTTTGACGAGAAGAATCACTAGAGTATCGCAGCGGCACTTAGCGCGTGTTTACCAGAAACAACAAATCCCTTAGAAAATGGAGAAGATTACTAATAGATTACCTTGGGTGAATGAATCCCTTACTTACCTGAAGGAGGTAATTTTGTAACGCCTGTGCGTGCTGTAGTTTTCGAAAGCGTTTAGCCAGCTCAGGTGTTGTCCTTGTCCTTTTTCCAAGGTTAAAAATTAAGAGGACAGTCACCAATGATATATTGCTCACAAGGGCGACGTTGTTTAAAATCAATCAAATCACTTCCTTAATTTAAATGCTACGCTACAAAGACCTTGAGACTCCATTTAATATAATATATATATATATATAATATTGATACAGGGATAATTGTCTTGGTTGCTCCAATCCCTAAAATTCAATCAAATATAGCAGTTTTGATAATGTACAGATGTATTGGTGGTAGGGAGATTCGAACCCGCAACCGGTAACAAACGGGTCATTTCTCTAACAACCGAATTACAACGGGGATGAACAATTTTTTTATTGTAATGCAGGCTTTCAGTTATCTATTTTTGCCCGGCACAAGATCTATTAACCAAAATAAATACCACTCGTCACGATCGGATGACGTGATCGATACCTGAGCTAGCACCCCACGTTAACGTGAGGACAGGAACATTAAAGTTAATTTAATATAGCGATTGGCCTATGAATTGATTAGAGAAACAGATGGAGGACACTTACAAGAATTATTTTTTCTTATAATTTCCATATCACGCCATACGAAGACTTTTGAAATTCCGTTACATATTCATTGAATAATCTTTGATCTGGGGAATGTAAAAGACCTTCACAATTCACTTGTGTGATGTCTTCCACTGAAAAGAATTGTTATGTCCTCGAATCTACCTTCTTCAGAGAAGTGAGTTATCGTGAATTAAAAGGCCCGACAACCCCTAAAATCTTCTGTCGATGAATCCAGTTACTAGAGATCTGTGCATATTAAAAACAAATGTGCCTAACTTCATTACGAAACTCTAAAAACACTGAGAACGAGATCCTGACACACGCGTCCTCGTCAATTGACCCTGGTGGAGGGAAATGATGTGTTCTGTCATGAAGAAGCTATTGTGCTGTAATATCACTGATTCTATTCAACGTATCCCTTGATTAAAACGCTTTTTTCCCTTCACGCATTCCCTATAGCCATGATTAAAAGAATTAATGTGTCTCTAAAAAACGGTGCCTCTAAGTGATTATTTTCCGACTTTCTTTTCTATCGTTCTTGAAATTTTCATTTGTAATTTTTCTAAAGTTTAACCGGCACACATCAGTCTAGTACATAAAAGGAAAATAAATGTCATTTCGCAGTAACCGAATGGTCATGGCCACAAGCTCATAGACGACGATGTTTTCAGTCCAGTCTGAAACCGAGTAGAATCTTTCCGGATTTCACAATTCCATCGTATAAAGGATTTTATGCACATTAATTTGGTTCATGGTTCAAAATCCTCCCTGTAAAAAGGGAGATGCCAGTTCAAGTATCAACCTTATCACCTGAACATCGTTCAAAATGACGAAGCACATTGACTGTGACTTACGAATCTTTGTGTCGAACAGAAATATGGACGAGCTCCGTCGCCTGTAGCCCTCATGCTGCTTACTTCAAAGTGTAACGTTAATAAAACAATCGCCAATCAAGCTATTGAATATAATTTTATTCAATAGTGTTGTTATATTGAACGCTTCCACCTGCCTATATTTGCGCCCGACATAAAGATTTCATAATAACAGGCAAATATGCCTCATAATTTGAGCCACGGTCAGGTGATTGGGGTGACTCTCCACACTCCACATCCACGCCAACCCAAGGACATTGAGCCCTCAGAGATCCACTGTGCGTCCTCATCCGAGGGTCTTTAAGGTATCCGACTACGTTCGGAACAATAATTTTGAAAAACCGTATAAATGAATAATTTTTTCAAATATTTAGTATCAACTGAATTAGAATGTACGTAAAAAAACATTTAAATAGTTTTATTACAATGAAAAAATTCTAAAATGCAAATTTTTAGCATAAAATAAGGAAAAAATAGCACATTTTCAAAAGATACTCCTTTCATGAAAATTCCTTCTATAACATTGTTATTCAGCATATGTATTGATATGATACCTGTTAAGAACCTGGACTAGGATTTTCTTATAATTCACATTATTTGAAGAGTTATTAAGAGTCGAAATAACAGCACGTGTTTTTTTAAGAAAAATCATCCATTCTTATGCATTAAAATGTGAATAAATACACTTATAAACAATACATTACAAAAATCCTAGTACAGGTTCTTAAGAATAACATGAAAAACATTTCTACCAAATTTTATCAATAAATAGAAAAAAACATTTGAGTTATCACCTTTCAAAAATTGTAAAAATACTGAAAAATGCATTCTTCAGAAATTGGATTTAAAGTTAAAACTTGTTCAGAAAATAAAGATATACATACCAAATCAATCTAAAACCCCCCACTTTTATAAGTTACACCTTCTTCATTCTCTTTTCTTTTAAAATTTGATTTTCTTGCAGTGCGAATTTTTTTTCTTGCCATTTTTGCTGATGGGAATGAATGTCGTTTAGAGTCAGCAATGCGAATAATGTCCAAGTTTTTAAAGGCATCAACCGTATACTGCCCCGGAAACACATCTAACGCATGAAATATCTTCAACACTCCCTTAAAACCATCATTAAAATGTATTACGGATAAGTAAGCTCCCAAAGTAAATGTTTCATGGTCAACAAATACATCTTTCGGGATTATTTTCCATAAGCAACCATTAAAACATTCATTTGAGTTCTGTGTTTTGCCATGGAGGCATTTTTTTAATAAACTTTGTTCACATAAATCAAAATAAGTGGATTTGATGGAATTAACAATGGTTTTAGGCAGGCTTTTGCTTTTTTCATTTATTTTTGCACCGCAAGCAATAGCACGTTGATATTTACACCAACTAAGTTGTCCTTTCGGACACTGGCCATGCATTGGCTGATCTCCTCCTGAACAGCTGTGATAAAATGCTGCTATTACAGCACTTTGCATTCCCGGCAAATCACCAACATTGCTTCTAATTGCAATACCGTAGTAATTTTGCAATTTATTAATAAATTTATCTGTTAGTTTTCCTTTCCCACCTAATCCTTTCTGGTTTGATTTTAGTTTTCGAAGGCGGGTCCCAACTCTTTTCTGAATGTGCCCTATGCACTCATATTTGCAAACACTATTTTTTCCGTAAACGTCTTTCACTGCTGAGAAACCTTGAGAGTCCCCATCACCGTAAAAGGACGAATACTTCAACTGTCGCAAATGGCAAGACCGTTCAAATATACGATATGTACCAACGGATTCCATGCTGGATGATGACCCAGAATGATTTCTTGAGCAAATGTGGTCACGGGATACATTCAACCTTTTGTTTCGAGTACATATGCGACAATTCTTCGACATGATTTCAATGTCTACAACTTTACCTGTATCAATGGATAAAGCTGCTACACACCCATTCAATGACATGTGACCTCGACGTTGCCAAGTACCGTCACAAGATACACCACAGCTAGTCAAATCCTCCTCCTGATGATTGATGTCTTTTATTTCGGAAGCTGCAGTATTCATAGAATCCTGTGCAATAGGTATTGTAACTTTCAATAACTTTTTTTCACAGTTCCTGAAAGCTGACTTGGATAAACATGGCATATCTAATGCAGCACTCAGCTTTTTCGAGGCATTATGGCCTTTTCCAATCAAACGCATACCTAAAACAAACTGCATATTGATTTCATTCATCTTATTTCCTTTCTTAGTTGATGAAAAACCATGAATAAAATTACAGTTTGTGCATTTCAGGAGCATATTGGAAAGAAAACCAAAACTGGACTCTTCCTTGAGTAATAAACTTTGTAATAAACACAAAGGGCAACTCAGCATTTCAATGACACTTGAAATGATTTCTAGGCTATAAATCCTATTACCAAGAGTATTCATATCTTTTTTGAAGCTATCCTTCATTATTGTTTCCACAGTTCCAATTTTTCGTTCGCTGCTCGTGCTGACTGTATCAGATGTCTGACAAACAGAATGACGATTACCATGAAATTTCCTTTTCTTGCTCTGACGTTTATTTTTCGCACTACCCATAGTTAAAATAAAGAATATTAATCTAAAAACTATTTTACAATTTAAACAGTTATTTCAAACAGAAACAAAATGACAATTAAATACAGAACTCGGAAGTAATTCAAAAAACTTTGCTCAGCAAAATAGTAAACAAAGTGTATATTGCCAGATTTCTTGAAAATTATACAACTAAATGTGATGCCAGATTTCTCAAAATGAATCTTAATATATTTTAGAAGTTTTTTAAAAAAATATAAGTAGTAAATGTTCTTAAAAATATTAGAAATAAACGAATATTTTTGACAAGACATTAACTTCCGGTTTCGAAATCGTGACTTCCGGTGATTTTTTTGGAAAGTGTCTGATATTAAAATACTTAAAACTTGATTTCTATATACCGTAGCTACAAATGGAAGGTAGCTTCAGAAAGAGAAGATTTCAAATATTTTAATGGATAAATAAAAAAAAATTCGATATTTTCTCCAAAATTCGAGTTTTTAACGTAGTCGGATACGAGAATCAGGACTCTAGCATGTGGCTCGATTGAAATATTACAGGTCACAAGCTTATCATTAAAAAGTTGGTTACTGATTGATATAAATAAATCTCTCGATTTAATTTAATTATTTGGTCACTTTTCGCACTAGGGTTTCGTTTGGTTTTATTAACGTTGCACTAGAAGAAACACGAGGGTATTGGAGACGGAATTAATTGGTGTAATTTTAAGTCTCGGTCAAGTGACGAGGATGTCACCTGAGCAGGTACCTCCATCTCCTAACTACCACACCGCGCCAATGGGGGGAGTTTTTTCCTCGGCAGATTTAACATCAATCAGCCCCGGCTACACGGCAGGTCTTCAATGGCGCTAAGGTTTCAACTCATAACTCGACGAAAACCGCCGGTCCGCGAACATGACCACTAGTCTATGGCGGTCAATAGGACAACGGATTTTGTTATTTAAGAATAATTTTACTTCAAGCATTTTGTTTTGAGCATTGTTACGTCAAAAATAAATTTTTTGCCATGTCTGTTCGCGTATCTCTAAAGGTATGTATGTATCTGCGGCGCTATCTTTATGAGTCAAGCGAACTGCTCGCGAGTCGCTAACGGCAACCCACATCCCGTTGGTTTTTCGATCTAGAATAAGAGAGCTCGCAGTTCAGATTAGGATGGCGTCGTAGGCTTCCTTTTTTCTCGTTAACTTCCAGGCTCCCATGTCTATTTAATCTCAACGGTTCACGGTTGTTGTTCGTTCCCTTCTTATGGATCAGTGGATTTAGCTCAGTTTTTTATTAACGTCGCACTAGAAGCAACACGGCGACGGACCTCGTAATTTTGAACCACGGTCAAGTGACGAGGACTATACCTGAGCTGGCACCCCCTCTCCTAACTTCCACACCTTGCCAACGGGAGGACTTTGGGCCCCGAACAGATTTAACGTGCATCAGCCTCGGCTACACGGCGGGTCTTTGGCGACCAAGAATCGAACCCGCGACTGAACGAAAACCGCCGGCCCCTATTTCATGACCTTGACCACTAGGCTACCGCGGCCACGACTTCGCGGCCACGAAAAAGACGAAGGTGATGATTTGGATGGAAAAGACAACGGCTTAAGACATTGAAGAGGTGGGTATATCACTTTTGTAAAAGTAGGATCGGTTTGGGTGAAAGATGAAATAGATTTAGCGGCCTGTGCGTAAGTTTGAGAAAGTTGTGGAACTATGAATTTTTGGGCTTGTGTATGTATGAAATATTACGCGTGCATTTTATTTCCTGAATCTGTTTTTCCAATTTCTATTTGGGGCATATTGTTGAGTTAGAAGTGTGAGATTGAGAACAATTAACACACTTGGGCTCTAGTTGGCAATCCGTGGAAGAATGCCCAACAGACGCATACCTAGAGCACATTAATTGTCACCTGTAAGCAGTTTTCGAATGACAGAAACTCTGACACTAGAAACAGCACAGAGGATTCGGAATATATGACCGGATATTGCAGTTTAGATAACCTGCTTTGATTGTGGAAGGTAATTGAGGACTATTGAAAGTCAAAATTAAATGTTTTGTAGGAAAAGTACTACCATCTTTTTTAATTATAATCCTTCTGACCTGAGTGACACCCTGATCCGAAAATCCATCAAGGATTTCTTCTTCGGATGCGCACAACAGGTCAGATTCAGAAATTACGCCACGGCAGGAATTGAGAGAGATTGTTAGGACATTTTATTGTTCGGTAAAGAGAGGATCAAGAATCGAGAATGTTTAGCTGTTTCATCAATGTTTACGATTGTGGGTAAAATAAGGCAGGCACGAAAAATTGGTATCCATAGAATAAAGAATATGGTCATCCTGGTGTGCCTCCACCCACCCTGGAGTCCAACAAGAGAGGCAGTTGCCGGTGAACTAGCGACAGCCCAGCACGGCACTTACCTGAAGGTCAACATCAGGGCGAGGATTCACCGGGAAATCCGTTGCACCTCTTATATGCAGCACTAGCCCTACAGCAGTGTCTCTTTGTGGATGAATCCACAAAGAGACTTACCACCAGCCTATTGACAGAAGCGGGCTCACTCCTGCCACCCGTCTACAGCGGAGCATGGGCCAAAGGAAACGCAAAAGATATCCCCAGGATCCCAATTTCCTCCTTACGGGACGCCGCCCACGGCAAACATGCGGGTTGGCAAGCCAACAAAAAGAAAAATGGAAAACAAAACAGGAATAAATAAACAACAAAGATGGAATAAATAAAAAAATATGTAACAAAATATTTCAGAAAAAAAATGAATCTGGTAAATGATATGGATAAGCTAAAGAATCTGTGATCTTGACGAAGAAGAAAGGAAAATGAAAGTAGAAAAGTTTGACAAGCAGGAAGGTCGAAAAAAGAGAAGGATCGCTAGGATATCCCGGGGGAGAGTCACCCATGTTTACTAAAGACAGTAAACACCATAGTAAAGAAATAGATAACTCAGGTCCCTAGGGTTCATGAAGCCCTTATTTACCTGAAGTAGGTAAGCCCCTGAGGGCCTAAAACACACAAAATGATATATAAAGATATATTTTTTTAGTTTGCAGTATCTGCAAAAATTAAATACTAAGCGTATAAACTTGTTTAATTTTTTCTATATTTTTAGTGAAAGAAATAAATTCTTAAAGGTATACACACATGAAATATATTGAACATTTAAATTCATATTTTCTCTTACTTCCTAACTAATACACAGTAATAAGAATCTAATTAAAGAGAAAATTTCTATAAAAAAAATTCCTCGTAAATTATATTCTAACATATAATCAAATTCATTCAAATATATAAAATTTTTCATCAATATATATAAACCTGCTATAATCAGACATCTTCGAATTAGACTTACGCCATAAGTCGTAAAATACTCGTACATGTTGTCAAAAATTATTCTTTGGGAGAATCCTCAATTGCATAAGCAGATTTTTTGCGCATTTCTTTATGCACATTATACAAATTCTTTAACGCTTTCTAATTTATACCTAATAAAAATGCGATAATTTTAGAATTGTTTCGTAAGTTTAAAATTAACAAAATAAATTAAATTGAAAATTTTAAAAAACATACAATTAAATGGAAAACAATTTGATGCTTGTTTCCATTTAAGTGTGAAAATTGATTATGAAACGGATAAAGATCGACTGGATAGAGTGACCCATTTTCCAGGTCGCCAATAGCCCTCGTGTTGCTTCTAGTGCGACGTTAATAAAAACTAAACTAAACCCATTTTCCAGTTCGAAATCTCTTACCCTAATCTTTACCGTTCCTCAACCTGTTTTGTGGCCAAGGTAGCCTAGTGATCCCGGTTTCGGACTCGTTACCGGAGGTTTTTGAGCCTCGATGCCACAAAAGACCTACCGTGTAGCCGGGGCTGAGGCACGTTAAATCGGTCGGGGCCCAATGTTTTCCAGTTGGAGTGATATGGTAGTTAGGAGATTGAGGTGCCTGCTCAGGTGACGTCCTCGTCACTTGACCGAGACTCAAAATTACGAGGTTCGTCGCCAATACCCTCGTGTTTCTTTTAGTGGACATTAATAAAACCAAACCAAACCTCAACCTGCTTTGTAGCTCTTCTAGAAGACTTTTAGAAAACCTACCAAAACAGGACTTTTTGTTCCAAGACCTTCTTTGCTAGGTCTTTTACTCCTTACGGAAAAAGAACGTTTGGGGGGAGTTTTCTCCTTCACTCTATCTCCCCTGTAGTCGTTCGATATAGTTATTTCGTTTTTATTGCCTTCTCGTTACTGTGAGCGCTCTTTAGGCTCATAGGTGTGTGACGTCATTAGAGATTCGGTAGATGAGGGGTTTCGGTGAACATTTTCTTGTTTCCAGTACGAGGACGGACTGCTGCGACAATATCTTCGTGCTTCTCTGGCAGTGCATAGCCTTCCATATCGTTGTGATATGGAAGTCTATACATCTAGAAGGCAGAGAGGTCAAAAAGACCCTGAAAAATTCAGAGCAAAAAAGAACAGGTTTCTGGCGGACCATTGACTTGGGTGTTTTGACTTGGATCTCGCAGTTTTAGAAGAGCTGTTTCAATTGAACAGGTCGTTCTTTCGATCGCCATCCCTACTCAGAGTTGTTTTCCCTGGGGACTACTTTCTTTATTAAAAAACTTTTTTTTTCTTTACGTAAGTATAGGACTTACGATCTGGATGTATCCGATATTTTTTCCCTTGAAATTTCGAGTATAAGTTAAATTATAGATTTAGAGGTAGATTGATTGATCAGTGAAAGATGTGGGGCAACAAAGACCATATTATCCCTAAATCACAAATATACGATTTTTCGTAAATATTTTGAAAAACTAACGAGTGTTTAGCACAGTTTGGCCAATTAAAAGCCTTGCGCAAATAAAATCAACCAACTCAGAAAATTTTGAGTTGAGTAATCAAGTATGTTATGTAGTATGGCCGTGGTAAGGAGTGGTGCTGGCTTATGACTCGTGGCCGGCGATATTTCAGTCGAACCCTGTTTTCGATATCTGTTTACACCAAACATTTGTCGTGTAGCAGGGCTGATACACGTTATAACTCTTTGAGTTCAAAGTTCTAAAGTTCTTCCCATTCTCCTAACTTCCACATCGTTCCACGTCAGGACTTTGAGCTTCGACAGATGAAACATGCATCAGCTCTACTACATGACAAGTTTTTACTTATATCAAGACTGGAAACAAAGACTCGACTAAAACAACACCGACCATGAGCCGAGGACCATGACCACTGGACAGCAGAGGTCGCAAAAAATTTATAGAAAAGGATTCAATAGGCATTTTCCTAAAATAAAGAAGTATTTTTCTTTCTGTCTTTGGGAGTAATCTAAAATTATAAGCAATATTCCAGAAAATTGTTGTCAGGTGACATTAACATAATTACGTCAAATTAGATTCTACAACTCTGGGAAAGAGGGGGAAATCAGAAGCAAGAGTGGAAAGTGACGGAAGCAGAACTCATTACGCGTCACGTGAGTGTGAAGACACTAATTGGTTTCGAAAAAATACTTAAGAATGAATTTCGTTCCATTGAAGAAGCTCTTGACATGATTGCGAAAGTGCCCGGAAAGGCAGCTCCGTGCAGTCAGCACCATGAGTGGCAAAAAAGAAGGAAGGGACCTCCAGTTGCTAAAGACCTTTTAATTATTTCCTGCAAACAGTCAGCCCCCCGCTTTCTTCCTCTTTCCACTCCACTTACCTCCACAGCTGCTCAGCGGGCACCTGTTGGGAAAGGAACACGAGTGTTTTATACTGATGATATACTTTCTTGTGATTTTAGTTTTGTTTACGATAAATGTGTGCCAAATGATTTAGGGAAATCGAATAAGTTTGAGAATCTCCTTATCTTAAATCTTTGTGCGTTTTGCTTAGAAAATTTCCATTCATTCCATATATTGTTGCTCTAGTGTTCCATTTTCAGTGGAGTGCAATAAGAATTATAGAAAATTATGGCTCTTCACATAAACTGAAAGATGTCAAATTATAAATTTTTAAGAATTATTCGTATGTTCCTTACACCGGTAAAATCCAACCAAACAAATTAATTATCAAACCATAAAAATATCCCAAAAAGAGAATATTCAAAATAAAACACAATTAAAGCACAACAACCTTTCAGGTGTTTCCTTTTTTTTTTGAATAAGTTAAAGGATTTATGATCTCGTTATATTCGAGTTAACTATCCTTTCTCCTGCAGGGCTTATTGTCTCCTATAAATACGGCTGACGAGTTTCCACGATACTCTACAGATTTCTCCATATTTTCAACCTTCTTCCTTATCTATGGATATTTTTCCTTTACATCCTTCCTAACCTTACTTTCTCATCACAGATATACCTGTGTACCGGAAGTAAACTAAAAGTATTCAGCGACACTACACCCATTTTTGAAACTAATGGCACTATATCCATTTTTGAAATTTTACAAAAACGCAGCTTAAAAGGGGTTTGTGTGTTTTTATTAGTAGTTTGCTTGTTAATGAAATTTTTTTATTACACCTTTGTACATTTGATTCTACGGACTCCTGACTTTTAAATTATTTTTTTAAACCTTATTACTTTTTAAAACTTGACTGATTGCTGTTTTAAATAATGGGCGTAGTGCCCTTCACCTCTGGCACACAAATATAATGGTAGCAATTATTTGTGCAGTAGAGCTGATGTGCGTTAAATTTATCAAGGCTCCATATCCTCACATTTGAATGGTGTGGAGGTTAGAAGAGTGTGGTTACAATTTAGGTATCATCTGCAATACGTGATCGAGGTTTGAAATGTCAAGGTTCGTTACCAATGACCACGACGTTGATAAGCAATCAATCATAACTATTTACTTTATGTATTGATTGATTGTTTAATTTATTATTGAGAAACAAAGGCTTATAGTTCTTTTACTCGATTTAATTGTTACAAAGGGGTTAGTATTTTTTTAAATTGCGCTACTTCTCATAAAATCAACTAATTAATCAATCAACGAATATTTGGTACAGATTGTTGAAATTGATAAATTCTATGGTCCTTGTTTACCAATTAATTGTTGATTGGTTATATGTTTATTGCTCGAATAAAACCAGTCAAGTAATCAAAACACAGCTAAATCAACTTATTTATTGTACACAGCTAAATCAACTTATTTAATATTCTCTCGGGACAAAAAAAAGTTAAGCTTTGTCTGTTCTCGTTACAAAAAGAAGGGAAAAACCCATTTTGCTGCATCACCTGAACATCTCAGAGCAAATAGAACAAGGAAAAATTGGCTTATTATATACAAGTTTAAATAATTTTCTTGGTAGTGATTGTTTATTAACGTTGCCCTTACCATGAGGCCTATTGGCAACGGTCCACGTAATTTTGAACCTCGATCAAGTGACGAGGAAGACACCTGAACTTGAACCTCCATTGCCAAATGTCCACATTGCGATTCCGAGAGGACTCAGGATCTCGACCATCCTCCCCGCAAAACCATGGCTCTATGTGCTTAAGCTGGAAAAAACAACAGATTTTTTTTCCCTCTCTCTCTTTATTTTCAAAAAATAAGAAAATTTACTTTATTCTAGAATAATACAAAGTTATCTGCGTTGATCCAAGTTTTCCTCCAGGAAAAGAAATCTGAGAATTTATTCCCCAACTTTTTACAGGATTATCCAAAAAGAGTACCAACCCTTTATTCTAATCAAGAACATTAACTATTTATGAAGTTACTTTCATTTACGTTGCTCTGGAACACGGCAATGGATTAAAAAATGAAAACTGTTGAAATGCATAAAAAAGACCACCAAACTCTCTCTCGTCTCAATATGCCATTTCTTATAATTCTTGGGACATATAATAAAACACTAATGGAAATGGAACATCCATTCTACACTTTAAAGATATAGATTACGATTTGATCTATATGAGCATAATTTCCAAAAGGATGTTTCTTTGTAATTTATGGAAGGAATGTAACGAGGCATGCAAAAGTATAAATTTACAGTTAGATTCCCAATTCAAAACCAAATAATAAAGTAAAAGTTAGTGAGTATAGTTTGGGGATATCTATTCTTTAAATAGCTGTAGAAATTTTACAAACGTTTTTTTGAAATGCATTGAATGTGTGTCGCATTCAGTACCAATTAAACTTTTTTCCCCCATAGAAACACATGTAAATGCGACATTCGGATTAAAATCCGCTGTTTTTCGAAGATTACGTATATTTAAAGCCAGTTGTTTTATATTCAGACGTTAAGCGAAATGGCTCCGTAAGTGAAATTAAATCTTCCTAAGCCGATTGTTTCGGGTGATTCTTTCCTTTAATAAATTTTATTGGAAAAACAAACAAACTTAAGTTAACCCAATTTTGTGTTTTTTCTATTTAGAAATGGGGATAGAATAAAACAATGGAGACATTAACACAAATTAATACACACAATAAACTCGACCATTTTGAAACCTATTATTTAAAATCTATGCTATCAATTTTATTTTTGTTGATATTTCGTTTTCAGGATTAAAGATTTGAATACCACAGATGAAATGTATTTTTATTTCAAAATGTTATGTAAAGTAAAGAAAAGCAGTAAACAATATTATTCTGAATAATTACAATAATGAACTTAATGTTGACTAGGAGGAAAAAATCACTTTAGTTTGGTCAAATTTGAACTTTTCACGAAATTAAAAAAGCCAAAATTATCTACGTCATCTGCATCTTGTATCACCAATATTTGAATCAACAAATCTACAAGATCTACAGCTCTGTTTCCGTCTTTCTTAAAGGTTATATGACAGAGTGCCATTTGTTTTGTTTTTTTTGCTCATTTTGTTGAAGGTTCCTTTTAATTTACGGGGAAAGCATTTTTTCGCGCTCATATGTGTATCAAAGCAGAGTTATGCGTACACTAGCCCCCAAAAATTAACAACTAGTTTTTTTAGTCTCACCATTAAATGAATGAAAATAATGTTAAAATATTTCTGTATGAATGATCTTGATTAACTTTAATGAAACTGTTATACCCATCACACTATTTTAATAAGAAACTAACCACAGCAGTCGGAAGAAACTGGGAATATCTCACTTTTGTATCTGGGATCATTGGTTAATCAAGCATTGGTGAAGAATGCTTGATGTTTCCAGTTGGTGGTGGTAGGATATTGTTGGCTATGTCTAGGAGATGTCATTTACTCAATTCGTTACGATAAGAAGGATTTAAATGAGGTGATCACAAGTTCATGCTACTATAAGGCTTAATACGCCTCGTTGTGTGATCCATAGACTGTGAAATTGATCCAAAGATTCTGTATTAAGAACTGTTCCAGCTCGCCAGCGAGCAATGTTGGACATACAATGGCGAGATTGTTTTCTAGCTCTTTAGGCCCGAAGGGGGAGGCACACTTCTGTGCCTCGGAACATTTTAGATCATTGTGCCACAACATAGAAGACGATATCCTTATTGCGGCGCGTCTTCAGAATCAAGAATTCTTTGCAAGACAGACATTTGTGCGGTACCCAATGACACGGAGGAGCTGTTGGGCAAGAGATCCCATTACCAGTGGCTCTTTACAGACTGGCTTACTTTGGAGAATAATTCGTGTTGTGATAACCTAATGCTGAAAAGCACATTCATAGAGAAAGTTAAATCATGTTTTGTTCTGGGGGATCCGGGTGGGAAGATGAGTCACATAGGACAGCTTCATGGCTGACTTCTGTGAAATATAAAGACTATTGTTGAGGAAATCATCCTAGTAGATGATAATGCTCAACTTCACCGAGCTAGACTTCTTGATCAAAGTATGGATCCAAAGAAATGACCAGCTCAATCCGGGGACCTTAATCCGATAGAGTATCTTTGGGGGTTACCTCGGGTGCTCTAATATCATTAAACGAGCTAGAACAAGGATTTCACCATGTAGGGGTATACTTCCCCTTCCGACAACTTAATTAGCTACTTAGAATGTATTACGAGTTAGCAGCGTACACTTTCCTTACACAACCCCACTCATTTAATTTTTTTCATCAAACAGTTGACTTTTGTAAGAAAGATGCTTATTTTCACGTTTGTTGTTAAAATTACGCAAAATTTAATAAATGTTTGTTTGTTTCGTACAAATTTAACGTATTTGTGTATAACTATTTTAAATTAGTCACAAAAAAGTGGTTGTATCTTACATTTGGGAGACTAGTGTATATAACACACTTTTCGAAAGGGGGTACTCAGTCACGGGAGTATGAATGCTTCACTTTATCAGATGCGTGCGCGACTTTTCATTATGTATGTAAATGTCATTTGCGAATGTCGGTGTCATTGTCAATGGAAGGGATCACAATCCTCGGGGAGTGCTGACACAGAGCAAAACGTTCGTGTCCCCCTGCTTTGTCCAGCGAAATTTCCTGCCCTGAAAAGACTTCCTGGGGTGGTTGAAAAGAACTGCTAAATATAGAGGCGGGTCGCACCTCAAGCGTAGAAAGTGGAATTTTCCGCCGCTTTCTTCCTCCTCTTCGAGGAAGCACGCTTTCCTTTTTCAGAAATAAACCTCTCGGAAGTTCAACATTTTTTTTCTTCTATTTATTATTATTTTATTATCGTTATTATTCCATTTTCCCCACTTTCACTTGTTTTTCAACTGGTTGGCGTCGTTCTCGTATTCATCATAGATCGAGAGAACGGGTTTCGGAAGGTGTTTCGGCCAAAATTAGAACTGGCCCACGTCAAGTTCCCTCCCACCCACCCATTCCATAACAACCTGAATTTTATTCTTGGACCGACAGGTCTTAGTCTACCATCTGGAAACTAGCTATTTCAGGCTTTCGAAGTGCCTAGACATTGTGACCCCAAATTCTGAGGTGTTCGAAGTAATTACATTTATAAAAAGAACTACCGAGTGAGAACTTTCAAATGCTGGATTTTGCTTCGTAAATAGTCGAATTTTTCCCATTGCAAAGAAAGTCAGACAATCCAGTACCACGAATGGAACATTTGTTAAATAACTTTTACCATAGCATTGTCGTTATATGTATTCTAATAATTGTTATACTAAATAATAGTTCAGTAGCTTACATTTAATACTTTAAAGGAATCGCTGCACTCAGGTCGTAAAAATTACTTGAAGTGGCGAATGCTTAATAACGTTGCACTGAGAAGCAACACGAGGGCTATTTGTGACAGACCTGGTAATTTTCAACCTCGATTAAGTGACGAGGACGGCATTTGAGCGGGGACCTCCCTTTCCAAATTTACACACCACGCCAAAGGGAGGACTTCGAACCTCGACAGGTTTAACATGCATCAGTCCCGGCTCATGACCACAAGGTCATGCGATCATGACCACAAGGCTACCGCTGCCACCACTTGAAAGGGAATAATGAGTACTTGTCTTATGAAAGAAAAACAGTGCGTAAGGAAGAAAAGGGAGGAATATAGATTTCGATATTACACACGTATTATAAATCCTAAAATGTAAATACGAGGGTGATTCAAAAAGTACCCGAGTTTTTCAACAGAGGGCATTTCTAAGGCAAGCTGGTGTTACCATCTATTCAATGACACGAAAACAAATTTGAAACTGATTAAGATGTTACTTTTGATTATTACTTTGTCAGGTTGTTGACGAGATCTAGATTATCTTATTCACCGAAAACCTGGTAACAATTAAAACAGTGGTTGCTTCCGACGATTCAGCTCCAAAGAAGGCGACGGTATTGGAGGCGATATCGATCTCATCGGTTGGAGGCATATGACGACAATTTTTGGGGATGCGAAGAGCGTCTCACATGTGGATTTGCTAGAATTAAGAAAAGCAATCACAGTGGAAAATACCTCAGTGAATTACGTCATTTCTAATACCCTGTTTTGCATTCTTAAAACATGTGTTTTTTGTAACGCCTTCGTAGGAAATATATTACCGTAGTTAATTATGTAATCCATTATAATTTTTTATCCTTTTGAGCCATTAACAGTAGTACTATTTTTATCCAACTGTGATGAAAGTTCCTGACGTTATATAGAATGCCCCATTTAATTTCAACCGTCTTCTTTTGAATAGTAAGATCATTTTGTTCATTACAGAATTAACTCAAAAAAGTATTTATTGATTCGTTTGTTTATTCATTGATTCGTTAAATTATCGTCACACCTGAATATAAAACTTCTTCGTGATTCAATCGTGATCGATTCACGGAGATCACTCATGAATCTGTGCCTGTATCTACTAGCATGTCAAGAGGCATTGTTGCTTTGCTACTGCAGATGGATGGCAACTTCCCTCATTACTCAATCACCGGACTTCTTTGAAAGAATCAGGTCTCGAGATAATCTCTATGACTAGGGATCTACAAATTTCAATGTATAATAAAGTCTCTTTTAAATTTTCTACCCTATTGCTTTTATGGATCTATTACAGAGTATGGTCTCTTTTTGTTCTAGGTTCATAGAAAAAATATTTTTAAATATTTTCATTTCATTTCATTTCATTTATTTTTGTTGCTATTAATAGAGACGCAACCCTTTTTCTTTACTTCATAGCACCCCTACCAATCAATTTTCCAGTCTCTCACTGGGTTTTAATATTCCCTATTCTTGATATAATTTTTATTGACATGCAAGTTTACAGCATTTACATTCTGGCAAAAAGTTGATCGTGAAGCACTCTTCGTTTGCGCTTTTCGATGTATCTTCGGTGATCTGATGATTTCTGATTTTTCACTTGAAATTTCCAATTTTATCTTTGTTGCTACGGGATATTTTTATAGTAGTATTTTCGTAAGTTCGATCAGCTGTTATCCTTTAAGGGGAAAAAAAGGGGGGGAGGGCTTCTCTTATTATAGTCTTGTTCGATGAGCATCGATATGATAATTGGCAAGTCACAGGTTCGAGCATCAATTACATGTAAAAGAGTATTTTATTTTCAATATAATCTATAGGCTGCGGTAACTGAAAGGTCGCGAGTTCATGGTCGTCATTGCTTTAGTCGAATCGTGAGTTCGAGTCTTGCTATCGCTGAGTAGCCGTCTTTCATAGAGGCTAATTATTTTTAATCTGTCGAGACTCCATGCCTTTACGTTTCGTGTTGTGGAAATTTGGAGAGTGGGATGCTATCTGAGGTGTCGTCCTCGTCACTTGATCGTAATCAAACCAAAAAATTGAAGAATGTTTTTACACGAAAATCATGTTCCCATATTTCGAATGGGTAATTTTGTTGGCAGAGTATCGACTTGGAGATCAGTAAGTCTCGGTTAGCACGTATTTATTCTATGTAACAGCATACTTTTTCTGTTTCATTATTCCATATAATTATACTTTGATATCTATTGAATGAAAAGCATCCTTTAAAAGGAATAATAGCATTTTTTTTAACTATATCCTACAAAAAACCTATCAATCCATATAATCATCTTTCATTGTATTAAATATTTTGTTTACTGGAATCATGAGAGAATCGTATTCATGTATTACTGGTAATAAAAATTTTTTAACTTTATTGTCAGATTAAAGATATGAGAACGCGATGTAAGAAAATAAGTTTTGACTTATTTCTATATTAGTGTCGTAATTTGAAATTGCATACTAGACTACAGTAATATTAGAAATCAGTTTTGAAAGAAATTCCAAAAAGATAAACCAGCAAGAGAAATTTAAGAGAAAATTATCAACAGAACACATTCATTTTCCCCAAGAAGTAATGTGTAACAAGTGAAAGAGATTTGATAACTAAGCCTTCCCTGAATATCTCAGTGTATCTTTTTTTAATTGAAAATTAAAAGAATATTAATATTGTATAGAATAGCGAAAATTATTCAATGGTGAATTCCGCGGAAACTTTTCCAAAGCTGTGAACTCTGAAAGTGAAAATAAAATTTTAAAATTAGATTTGCAATTATTATTATTATTATTTTTTACATTTCTTATATTTCGTTTTAATATAAATTTTGTAAACATTAAACTATTGGTTGAAAAGTTCTTACTGAAGTTTTAATAATTATGAAATATGAAGAGATAATTGTGAAATATTTCAAAATAATATCATAAATGTGCATTCGTTTTGCTTTGTGAGGAAAAAGAAAGAATAATAATTTTAAAATACTGAATCGATCGGAATGGTAAAATGCTGATTATTAAAAGAGAGAAAAGTAAAAGGAATACATTCGCAGTTTACGATCGTATCTCATGGCGCCATCTTCTGCTTTATATTAAAACTATTTTCATTCAGATCGTCTCTCACGAATAAGATTATTAAATTGCATGTGAAATTATTTATTTTCTGCATATCTCACATGGAATAAATTTGATGATGGGCAAAAAAAATTTATTCTCAATTTTTTCAATCAAATTTTAAAGATCATCTCTTTTTACCTGAACTGTTTTAAAGCTCCAAAATTCGGGGTAAAAATAACAATTTGATGATACCCAGAATATCAACTTGCTCTACAAACAGAAATGGAAAGTCAATTTTATTGCATGTAAACAAGATTACATTAAACTCTTTCAGAGCCTTTAGTGATAGAGATATTTCAAGGAGTAATATAGAACATAAGACATAATAAAATGTAAACAAAATTATGTGAATGTGAAATAAAATATTTTTGTAAAAATGGGAAATTCTGTTCACATTTTTTCATATATTCAAACAAAATATTTCTAGAATATACAGATTAATACATGTATGTGTGTATTTAATGTAGATAAAACAAACACAACTTATCTTGCTGTAAATACACATCGTAAATAATGAGTGACAAGTAGAAAAACACCTGAATAATTTAAAACGATAAATAATAAAAACACCAAAAATAACATATCCAAATATTTCCAGAAAGGACTATTTGATTAAACTGTTTATTTAATGAGCTTGATAATTGTCGAAATGTTGTTTCTACATTTCAATTACATTTAACTTAACCTTCGAGAACTAGTATACATTCGAAGGTCATGCAGTATTTTATCAATTCTGAGATGCTGATTTACTGTTTCTAACAAATTTAATACTAACAGACAAAATTTATTATTAACACAGTTATTTATCACATACATGTAAAATTTCTTTTCATTTTATTTTATTTTAAAACCGTAAGATCACCTGTAAAGTCCGTGTAAAATTCGGTTTCCAGTACTGTCATCTTTTGAAGCTTCAAGCATATCCAGAGACAACAAGCGCTCTTTATTACAGCATTCGACGGTTCGGCACATTCCAGCACCATCCACTTTCGGACTTTTTTTGTGTTGAAATCTTCACCTCCTGGTCTCGACATAGCACAGCACGTATTTTCCTACATTCGTAAATTAGTTTTTATTTCAGTACGTTGTTTTCGAGGGGATTACATATAACGTTTGCACATATCACAACTATGTACATACATTGACTATTTCGTACTACATTAGCTCTTTACAACTAGTTTTAAGTCACACTGTACTGCATTAATGATTGTTTTGCGTTGAGTTTTCTTGTAAATGCGAGAAAAATCATTTAAATGAATGTTCAATGTCGAATTTCATTTTATTGCTGATGGAATGGGACAAAATGCTTAGTTGGATATTTATGTAATCTACAAAAGATCAGAACATGGGAAAACACATAAAATAATAATAATGAAAATTCTATGCAAAGTTTTACAAAGAACAGATTTAGCCACCTAAGATGCGCTTTTTTTAAAATAAGTATTATTAATAAATTACTCAATTAAATATATAAGAACTAAAGTAAATAATAAATATCGAGAAATGGAAAATAGTAAACTTTTTCGATATTAAAATTAAAGAAAACGATAAATTATTAAATTGAATACTATATCTGCTAAATGTAATGAAAGTTAGAGTAAACAATAAAAATTATAAAATTGAATATTATATCAGCTGTATGTAATTAAAATTGAAACAAACGATAAATTAATAAACTGACTATATTTAAGCTAAATGTAATTAAAACTGAAGTAAACGATAAGAAATTGAAAAGTGATCTGGTACGTTAAAATGGATCCAATTAAAATAATAGCCCCTTGGGTGACTGATACATGTTTCAATTCCTTAAATTTTTATCTAGTGTGATTTGGCAGCCTTGTTAAAACTATGTTGCCCTCGATAACGTAACACGGCCGTGGCCCAAAGCATACCGAATTAAAGAAAGTTTTCTGTATTTTTGAATAGTTAATACAGTCATGGAACATGCAATTTCTTTAATTCTGCAATTTAGTTGAAACAGTTACACATGTTACTTTATTTTCAAGATTTAGATTTCAAATCATTCTTTTTTACCTCCCCCCCCCATGCGAATTTTTTTAATAATTGTACTGTTAAATCCAGAACCTTAACATTCGGCAGAAACTTGAGTATTATCCCCTCTGAATTGTCAGCTTGACTTTTTAGGACGATTCATAGCATAACGAAAGTAATAAGAATATTTCCAGGTCAGGCACTTCCCATACTTAAGCACTTGAGTTTTCGAAACTATGCCCACAATTTTGTTTCTTATGCGCTCAAATTTTAATATATTTCTAATTTATTATAAATGTATCGCTAATTTGACAATTTGAAAGATATTTAACCATTGAAAACTTGATCATGTAATAATACACAAATAATGATTATTTGTATAACGGAATATACTAACGTATTTCAACCCAGAATTTAAACTTCCTAAACAATTACCTAGGCAAGATTTCATTAATATAATGCAAAAAACAGGACCATTTTATTCCTTGAAAAAATCGCTTAAAAGCTCATCGAATACATGACTGATGTTTGGGAAAAGTGAAAATGTGACCATCTTAAATTACTTAAGGATTCAACTCATAGATGTCGCCACGACAACATAATATTCATTGAAAATGAATAAATTGAAATTTCGTCTAACCTTCTGAATTGTAATGCCATCTGTTTCCAATAAAACAAAAAATGAAAACGTCAAATGAGTTCTTAACATGCATGCAAAAAAAAAAAAAAAAAAAAGAAAAGAAAAAAAAAAGAAAAGAACAAATTCGGTACTTAAATGGATTTTGAGATTTCTAAAAAAATTATAAAAGATATTCTCTCCGATTTTTCCTCCAGGTGTGATAAAAGTAAATTGTAATCCACCGGGGAAGGTAAAATTAAAAGGCAATTTTCGCCGTCATTAAGTGGGCAGAATTTTTTTAGTTTACGCTCTTATGATAGAATAATGAACCAAAATTTTTTTAATTTTTTTTTTTTAATGTTGGGGTTCTTCTGAGAATGAATCATACATTTACGTTTCTCTAAGAGGTCTATTAAACACAACCAGTACGTTTCTTGGCATTGTGCTACTGATAAGCGACGAGGTCGGTATATGAGTAGGCTCCTTGCTTTCCTCTATTCCGCAAAGAGAGACTTCAAAACTCAATTTGATTTTATGTGCATCACGATAATGGCTAATCTTCATGACGATTAGACTTCACGAGTTTAATCAATATAAATTTACTTAAAGTCTCATTAAGCCTGCTTCTAGGTGCTGGTCGAGAAAGGCTTAAAGGAATCCAGATAATTTGTCATTCCTCATTTCATACTTAAAACCTTTCCGTGCCATGAAATATATCAGGTGAAGTATACGCCTGACACATACGAAATAAAAACAGCTTTTCCTTCATGAAGGGCTTGAGAAAAGTTATATGGGGCTTTTATTCGCTAGGTTTTAAACAAATGTTTGCTATGTCTAATTTCGTTATAAAAGAACTTCTTTTTCTAATTCTCTTATTACTTAGTTATGAAAGAAAAAGTGGACTTTGATAAGTCATTAATCATTGTTGTGGAGTACGTTCACATCAACTTACTAAATGTTATAGATAATACGTTTGACATTTAACACTGCTCCATGAATTTTGCTTCATAAAATTGCCATATTTTAATTATTTATAGATTTTTGGCAAATTATATCGCCAAATCATTTATTTGGCTATATTTTTCTATACCGTAGGGGCCGTTGTGATTAGAAGTTGATTCCCATCGCCCTGATTCCCCAAAGACCATCGAGCGGGGACTGTTGCATGTTGAATTGACAAGAGTTCCATGGTGTGATTCACTGTTTATTTACATCACAAAAACAACGTGCGGGCAGACTATATTAATTTGAATAAAGGTCCCGTGATGATGACTACACTTGGAGGGCACCCAACTCTCTAAACTTCCCCGCCATTCCAACTTAAATATATTAAGCCTCGCATTAACTTATGGTGCCCCGCTACACGACGCTATGGGTTTTGATCGTTGTCAGGAATCGAACCCTCGCTTCGATGGGTAGAACGCTGGTGGCGAGCTACCATCCACGACCCTTATTTGCTTTTTAAAGGAAAATTGACTTTTTATACTAAATTAAAAATTTTAACCTTTTAAATCTTTCATTTTTTCATCAATCATTGCATTTTATCTATATTTTGATTTTATTGTGTTTTTAAAATGAAACAATTGGAACATTTTAAACAAATATCAGGCATAATATAATTTTATTTGGCTCTTGTGCCATGAAACCCAACATTCACTCCCTCGGTAATTGGTGACCATGACAACTCGGGTACCGGAGTCTCATAGTGTGATGTCAAAGTTTGTTGAATGAGTTGTATTAACTTAGGTGCCGTACTCGTCCCTTGAGCGAAGTTTGTATTATGAAATCCGTAGTCAGAAACTTCTTGTGCAGTTCTAGTTGCTCAGGTGTCATTCTCGTCACTTGACAGGGGTTCAGAATTACGAAGTCCGTCGCCAACAGCCCTCGTGTTGCTTTTAATTGCGACGTTAATAAACAGTTACATCACAATCACAGATTTCAAACAGGCAATATTTTTATTTAGTTGTCATATAGTTTTTCTAGTGTATCTAAGAAATATTTTAGTGCTGAAAATTTTGTTAACGAATGACATATCATATTTGGACTGGAAATATATATACATTATTAATTATATTATTCATGAGGCTACGGTAGCCAAGGCAGTTAGCTTATGGCCTGCGATATTTCAGTCGGTCATCGTGTTCATCGTGTTCACGTGTTTAGTATTGATTTCACTAAAATTCCACCATGTAGTAGAACTTATGTACGTGAAATCTGTCGGAGAACAAAGTCTTCGCGTTGGAGAGGCGTGGATGTGATAGGAGAAAAACTAGCTGAGGTGTCGTCCTTGTCATCTGACTGTGGAGTCGAACTGCGAGGAGGATGTGTTCTGGGAACCTTTGTTTATCGGGCTGAAAAGGTCAGCAGGAAGTATTCAGTACAACATATCGATAATAAGGTTGCCGTACGATCTGAATTTATCATCACTGTTCTATCCTGAGCGGAGAACCCTCTTCATAAACACGTGGATTTGTTAAGAATTTTCTTAAGAGAAATCAAACTATTCCTTTAAAATTCATGACAATTAAAATACCCATGAGTCAAATGATCTTCTCAGATATGGAATACAATACATTAGAGTATAAATATTGTATAAAAAGTAATTAAATATAATCTTACTTTCAGATATTTTGTGAGCAAGCTGATACTAGTTTTATTCTAAGTACTATTCATTTCGTTTTCTGTCGTTTTGTAGGTTTTGTGTGTGTGCAAAAAATAAAAGTGTATTTTTTTTAAATTCCTAATGCAAGAAGACTTATTTTGTTTTTATAATATTTATCCTATTTCATATTTAACAGTCATAAACTCCTTTGAATGCTCTATTACTTTTTATAAATCTCTGTATGGATACCATTTTTTAAAAAAATTTAAAAACTATGTCAATCTCCAATTTAGAATACTCGTAGTCATGAACTGCAAAAGCTATCTGATTAAAATGGCACATGTTCCAAAAAAAGAAGAGTAAAACAATTATTTTGAGAGTGAAATGCCAAAGAATCCAAAAGTATTATTTTTATTTAAAAAGAAACTCCGTCAGTTAAGAGTATTAAAAGATTATTGTGATAACTTCTGATAAGAGTCTTTTTTTTCCGACTATAATCTCTTTCTTATAAGATATAAAGTTTTTTTTTTCTGTGCATAGATTAATGTTACATAAAAGCCCAGTTACGTAAATGAAATGTTGCCGCAAATAATTCTCTAGCAAATGATTTTATTACGTAATTTGACATCCTGCTCGATGCCACGCGAAAGGGAGTTGCGTAAATAAGAGTAACTATCATGTCCCCACGTAATAAAAATCACAACAGCGAGACAAATTTGCCATATTTCATTTGTGTGAGCTTTTCTAAAGCCCTCTTTGACGTCAACTGACGCCATTACCCCTTTGCTCGACACTTGTTTACATTCGACGCCAGCTTGAATGAGCTAAATAAAAACGATAAAAAAAATTACAAGATGGAAAAGTAAAATAATCTTCGTTCAAAGCAGGTAACGGCACTCTAGTTTTCCTTGTATTATTATTCTCCCTCTGCAATCCCAGACTTATTCTTCGCTCCGAAAATGCCAATTTTAATCTCGATACAGATGGGCTTTGGAATAAAAGGTCACCAAAGTTACGTAAGTAGACGAAACGTCACCGCCTACGTCACTCTCACGGAAAGGTTACGGAGAACACGTGCACGGGAGACGGGAGCCAATGAGAAAGGAGATAAGCCGTGACGTTGATTCTACGATCACGTGAAATAGCCAGTGACGTCAGGAAGCTAGTGCGTTGGGAAAGCTGTGGAGGAAAACGTCCTTTCGAAGGAAAACAAGATTTTTGTTCCCATTTATTTCGCTTCTTTTTCATAATATTTTTTTATTATTATTATTCTTTTCCATTCTCTTTTTCGAAGAAAGGTTAAGTCGAGTTGTTCCGCTGCTGCTGTCTTGCGAATTCGAACGCAAATTGAAATCCTTTTTTTCGGAAATTAATGAGTGGCGCAATAGAGACTCGGGTTTGTTAATGGCAAATGGCGATGAGTAAAAATAGATAATTTTCACAGAAAAATTAATTGTCTTTAATGTAGGTATTGAAAACATGGATATTAATAAATTAATTGGGAAATTCAGTACGCACTTGCGCGACGGAGAAGTTTCAACACTCTTCGAAATATTTACAAAATTTTCTAGTGGGTAAAAATAAACCGTTTTAATGATGAGTATTATTTCCTATTACAAATAATAATAAAAAAAAAAAAATCTGCCATGTGACTGAGAAGTGTTTTTCCTGGAGAAAAAGTTATTTTTATATGTATCAAATAAAACGAAATTGATTGATTGTTTATTAATGTCGCATTTAGAACCAACACGCGGCCTTTTTTATTAACACAGTAAATTAGAATTGAATATCGCTAATTAATTCCTTTGTCCTTCATCGATATTTAATAATCTTCACAAACATATTCTTCTTTATCAAACTTAATCTTTCGATTTTAAATTAAGATCTGAATATGTTGTAGAATCAGTTCGCAAAACATTGGCTCATTTATCAACACTCAATATCTATTAAAAATAATTTGAAATTCATAATGTTTCTATTTTTTAAGATACAAAAATCAATAAATAAAACCAAAAACAATGTTTATTTATTATTAAAAAACGTTTTTACAATGTCCCGTTCAATTACTGTCTCTTTCGTCATAAGCGAATGGTAGGTATTAGAGGTAATATGTGATAAAACACACCCACACATACATTGAATAATATTTAGGGATTTGGTAGAATACCATTAATACTCGTGCCTGCATATTACCATCACAAATCTGTAAATAATCTAAACAGCAGAACAAAAAAAATTATTTCATAAAGAACTTTATTTATTTTTATTACCTGCATGAATACTATTATTTTGAGTATCATTGTGTTATTTAATAAATTGAGAAATACAAATTATTGTTGCTTGCGTGTTATCCAATACATTGGGAAATAAATATGTATTTATATTTAATGAGGGAATAGCGGAACTAAATTTTTTTCCAAAATTTTTTAAAGTCATTCAAACTGAATAAAACAGCCACAACAAATTCTTCAGACTTTTCGGAAATAAATTAATATTCCAACAATGCATCGCTTTGCGACATTTTTGTCATTCTGTGGTTGCGAATGCATGCAGCCAGGTAGTGAAAAGATTAAGGGAAGAAAAGAAGTGTAATGCAACACTGAATGCAGACTCGGTGGAGTCTGCGGTTAGAAACGACCTCGCGTTGCATCAAGGCCGTAATGGAATGTTTCACATACCTGTATCGACAAAGAATTCGTCATTTTGCTTATTTTAAATATTACTCGTTATAATTTGGGGTTACAGGGAGAAAAAGAGAGATTCTGGCCCCAACTGATTGAATTTTCCCAGCTTTCTTGAGAGAACAGCTTACAAGATTCGTTTATTTGTTTTTGTCCCTGTTCTCTGAATCTCGTTATGTAACAAAGGTAATCGATTTTAAATTTCTCGGCACCGGAGACGTATTCGTTTGATTATCCACAACAATTTTCGTGATAGAATTGTTTTGTTGTCCTTCAGATACGTAATTTTTTTTTTTTTTTTTGGTTTTATCAATACGGGGTTTTATTTATCCATTCTGACTTCGCATAGGTCAGATTTGTCTTTTCCCACACAATTTTCACTTAAGTGGCAAAATGTATGTAATACACAAAAATGAAATCTATTAACATTTGGACAAAAAAAATAAGAAAAATACATAAACATGTACCTTAAAGTTTAGTTTATTATCCATTTTTCCAGCTGCCTATGACCGACACAAACACAGTCATACATAACTCGTAATTTTGGACCGTGGTCAGATGACGAAGTCGAAACCCGAGCTGGCACCTCTTCACACCACCCACGCTATCAGAAGAACTTTAAGCTCCGACAGATTTAAAGTACAACAGCCTGCTACACGATGGGTTTTTAGAGGACACAACACTCGAACACGTATTCTATTGCATGTACTGTAAACAAAAATGTAACTTGAAATTAGATTCATTAATGAGAGATATGGAGCAGCAAAAAAGGCTAGTAACCCTGTGTGATTAGATATTATCTTTATTTACTATTTTTATTTATTTATTGTGCGGATTTTAAGTCAAGGAGCAGGTGTATTTAAATTTCTGAGCCCGAATGGTTTCGTGATTGATTGATTGTGCATTAATTTGGCACATAGAAGCAATTCGAGGGTTATCGGTGACAAATCTCATCCTTTTTAACCTTGATCGTGAAGCGGATGACACTTGTGATGTCACTTCCCTCTCCACACAACGCCACGTGGGAATTTGGAATCTCGACATATATAACATCCTACGACTTGACAGCTTCGAATTCGTGATTATGACCATGTGGCTACCGCGACTACCCAAATTCATTGAATAACATATTTCAAAGCTTACATGAATGGAATTGAATACCTTTCGAAATTGATGTTCAAGGTTTATTGTAAGAGTCCCAGACAAAAATCTAAAAATAACAATCAAAAGTCACCATGAAGAATAAAAAATCACAACCATTTAGAAAAGTATATACAGGGGATCTCAAGATACCCTCTCTGGTCCAAATAATATTTAGATGTTTTATTATCCTAGTCTGAGAATAGGATAATCAGGTAACCTATCTAGGACACAGGAGGTTCTCGTTTCTTCAAGGACCTGCACAGGACCAATGTTGTTTCCAATCAAGCCCACCAAGTAAAATAATAAATTTACTGCATAGTTAAAATCCACTGGGTCTCAATATTTTAACAATCACTATGCGGAAGCGTTCTCTTTAACCAAGCGATCATGGTCGCGAGGTCATGGCCATTTCTGTCGAGATATGAATGTAAGTCCTAGGGCCGCTACAGACC
The DNA here is from genome assembly GCA_019974015.1 of Nephila pilipes. Lineage (NCBI taxonomy): Eukaryota > Metazoa > Arthropoda > Arachnida > Araneae > Nephilidae > Nephila > Nephila pilipes. The sequence continues at coordinate 768,119 of BMAW01022663.1, forward strand.
CATCGAATGTGGGGCTCATGATAATATGTCCACGCGCAAAATTCTTCCATTGATATAAAATGTAAATTTGGAGATTGGGATACCAGCTCAGATATCATCTTCAATATTTGATTCAAAATGATGATATCTGTCACTAATAGCCCCCAATTTTCTTCTCATTTCGATTCTAATAAAATAATCGATCGTGAAAGTTAAAATCGTTGTCGTCACTCGGACGGTCAATTAGCTTCTTAATTGTGAACCGCGGTCTTATGACACCTAGCTGGCACCCCACTCCCCAACATGAACCTATATATAGAGAGAGAGAATGCTTCAGCCTTTCAACATGAGGGCTTTTCGGAGGGCATGACCCGAAACCGTAATCCGTCAGTTATTAGTTTGTTATTTTACCAAACAAGCTATCATAGCCACAATAAAAATGTTAGAAGCGTCAAATATTTCATAAGAAGGCCTTGCACATAGCTATCGGATTGTTAAATGTCATTGAATGGTTTGAATTAACTCTGTAATGCAAAATCTAAAGGAGGCGAACCTCATAATATTCAGCGATGGTCAGATGACGAGGTCGATGCTTCAGCAGGCAAACCAGTCTTTTACTCCGCGCGAAATCTATGACAGGACTCTCAGCCCTTACAGATTTTACAGGACAGTCTTCGAAAGTTCGGGATCCGAAGCCGTCGGTTTAAATTTCGACATTCTACCAAGAAATCTCTCACGCCCCTACCGAATCGGTGGGTCAAAGCTATAGCGGTCTCTTTTACGCGAAGAATAAACGAAATGTGCTAATGCTCTCTCGAGTAACTGTAAACCGCGTCTGCTTTGTAAACGTGGAATACAAAACGAATAAATATTAAAGCAAATAGAAAATAAACAAGAGAATTGCTTTGGATAGAGATAGAGACGATGAATCGGCGCGCGTTGAGGGAATAATCAGTTCGATCAAAAGGTTGTATTGTGTAATAACACTGAGAAATTAAATTCCACCGGGTGTCTTTGAAGTCGGCTTCCTTTGACGCTTCACACGATTAAGCCGCCATCAAACCGACCAACTCAAAGGATTCGCGGCAAATGCCCGAGCAATCGAATGTTTATTTTTCATAAAAATATAATTGCGGTGCATTCCGATTCTTTAGTGCTTATGTTTGATATATACACATAATTATGACATGCTTCATAATACGAGTAGTTTCCTAGGTTGCCTCCGCAGCCTGGTAGTAAGGTTCAATTTTTGTGGTCGATAAAATTGAGTTTTTAATGGCCACCGTGGGAAGTATCGGGAATTGGTGTTTCATTCAACTGGTTCTCAATTGAGATTGCGGTAGTCGAAAGGTTTGGGCATCGACCTCGTGGCCGGCGATATTTTACGTCGATATTTTTTCAGTTTCCACAAAAGACATGTTGCGTATAGGGAGGAATTTAAAGTTAACTCTATTAGGGCTCATTGGCCTTGAAAGGATGTAAAGTGCTAACTCAGGTGTCGAACTTGTCATCTAATCATGGCTCAAAATTACGGAGCATATTTGGCTCTGTTTAGCAGACCCTGTCAGGGGCAGACACAGGTCATGGTCGGAAAACGTTCTGTAAACTCAAGTAGTAAGGTGTTAAAATAGCGTCCTCGTCACGTGATCATAGTTCATTTTTACGAAATATCTGTGATAATTGGTTAATTTTAATTTAAATAAGTTTATAGGTTTTTGTGGATTATTTGGGGCTGGCTTCGTAATTTTGAACCATGGTCAAATGATGAGGACGACACCTGGCATGGGACCTTGTTCTCCTAATTCTCGCATCACAACCGGTGAGGATATTGAAAACCAGGTGTCTGCGGTAACCTAATGGTCTGAACTCGAGTCCTGATTGCACTTAAGACCCACCGTGTTACGGGGCTGATGCTTGTTAAGTCTGGTCGAGATTCCAAGTCCTCGCTTGATGTGGTGTGGGAGTTTTCAATGGGTGATACCGGCTCAGGAGTTGTCTTCGTCACTTGACCGAGGTTCAAAATGATGAGGTCTGTCACCAATAGCCACGTGTTGTCTTTGATACAATGTCTTTGAGAACCAGCTCCAAAAATGTACATCAATCCTCGTTATTCTACTAGTTTTTTTTTTTTTTTTTTGTGGAATCAAAAATCGAATTCACGGTTGACTTTATTCACTTTTGAAGCGTGCCGCTTGCTTGTGTAATTCAAGAAGAGGAAAAACTTAAGTACAATGTTAAGAATTAACTCCGCAGGGGAAAAAAGAAATTGCATAATTTTTCGACTAAAAATTTACTTTTCATCACATTTATTTACCTAAATAGTGCTAAGAATTTGGGTAAATAATTTATAAAAAAAATTTACATAAATTCGACTGAACATTAAATTTTAGAGAATACGTTATTATAATGTTACGTTACCTATCTGAATCTTGACCTTTGATTCGTTTGTTTACGTTGGGACCTTGACCTCATTACCATAACTAATTTGATATTAATTACCCAGATTAAGCGCATATTTTTTCCTTTTTCTTATGATTTAACTCTGACGCACGTGCTGAAAAAGAAGACATCCTTCATTTTTAAATTCGATTTATTCACGCATGTACACATTCTAATTATATTGCATAATTATTTTTTTGATTGAGTTTTTTCTACCATCTGTTTAAAGATCTTTCACAAAATCAGTCAATAGATGGCGCTGCAAGAATGTACTTGCTCCATTTTTGAGATTGAGAAACCGAAGCTCAAAATGCATGCTCTGTTCCAGTATACGTCTTATCTACTAAATGAAAACGAATTGAAAAAAAATTTTTAAAAAAAGGAAAGGACAGTTTATTCAATTTTTTATTATATCTTTTTCATCTGTTGTGTAATGAATATCAAATTGTACCTAATAAGTTTGATTTAATCATCAGGACGAACTACAGGGGAAAATAGTAAAATTATTTTATTAACACTTTTTTGAACAGAATTTATCCCATGAATTGCGCCAGTGATGACATATTTTTACTCAGAGCCGAAAAATTTATAATAAATTAAAATTGAAAATTCTTGATTCGAGCAGAAAGTTAAAAAAAAAAAAAAAATTGTAATATTGTGAAATCCGAGATTTGATATTTCCTGAAATTGGACAGTTAAGATTCTCGTTAATCAACGAGATTTAAGGAAAAAATGGTAAAACTGAGAAAATATTGGAAAGTAATTATTTCGAATCTGGAAATTCAACCCGAAATAAATTGTTGGATACAAATGTAACATAAATCATCTGTGTCATTTCCCTTAGATGTTTTCAGCAGTATTTGCTGATCTTTAAATAAACATCGTAAATTGTGAAACAGGAATGGAAATTTTGTTAAACATCAATTTTTTTAACTGACTTTTATTGCGCCAGTACTGGTAAATATTAAAATTAACGAAAAAGAGATTTATTTCTAAGGAATAATAAATTTAATTTCAATCTCGAAATAAAACTCGGTTTCTTTAAGCATCTCAATAAATCGTGAGCAAATATTTTCCTTCCTCCCTAAACTGTAAATATTTCGTTAGACAAAATAAGACATTCTCTATTTAATATCGAGAAAAAAAATGAGTTACCGAGGGAAAACAGAACTTTTTTTATAAAGTAGCAAAAAAATTTCGTAAGAGTACGGTTTTATTCTGGGACAGGAAAAACTAATTTATGAAGCGGTTTTAAAAAAAAGAATTGCCTCATTATATCTATATAGGGTGTCACAGCCATAACAACTTGATATATATATTTTTAAAGTTTTTGTTAGTATTTTTAAGGCAATAAGCAGATACACGCGAAAATAAGATTGATGCAAAACAATGATATGACTGTTTTTAAACAATTGTTTGAAACTGAAGAAGAAATTCAAAAATCTGATTTGAGATAGAATCTAAAATATTAAGATTTTTATTTTTATTATTATTATTATTATTATTTTTGAAGAAATTTAGATTGTTAGATTAGAATCAAATGATAGTTTCTTAAAAGATATCATCTAATTAAAATAGAATTAATTCTTAAATTTAAAACTATTTCAATAAAATTGATAGTCATTCAACTGTGCTCCTGTTCGATTTGATCTTATTTGAAAGAGATTATTTATACGCACAATGACCCTTATTGTTTTTAACCACAATGAACGAAAATGATTGACTGACTGATCGGTTTTATTAACGCCGTACTAGAAGCAACATGAGGCTACTGGCGAGTGACCTCGTAATTTTGAGCCTCGGTCAAGTGGCAAGGCAACACGAGGGCTATGGTCACGGTAGCCTGAGCTGGCACCCCTCACCTAACATCCACACCACTCCAACGGAGGGACTTTGAGTTAGATTTTTAATTTTTATTAATGTCGCACTAGAAGCAACACGAGGGTTATTAGCGACGAACCTCGTAATTTTGAACCTCGGTCAAGTGACGAGGACGATACCTGAGCTGCCCCCAGGGGGTGACTTTGAGCCACGACAGATTTAACATGCGGTAGTCCTGGCTATGTGGCAGGTCTTTTGTGGCATCAAGACTCGAACCCACTACAAACGAAAACTACCGACAGTGAGTCCACTAGTTTACTGTCTACTGTGGCCATATAAATGAGAATGACTCTCTCCAGTTGGTGCAAAATTTTCTAAAGATTTCCACACTGTGAGAAGACTTTGCTACGCAAACTCTGAGGAATTGAACGACATTGATAAAAAAGCACAGCCTATTCATAACGTCCAGAACATTTAGGTAAAATTGAGAATGGAATCCGCGACCACCCCAGTGTAAAAATAGTTCTTATTGTACATTTATTGAAAGTTCCCGGCTATTGATTGATTGATTGGATCATGAAAGACAACAAAAAAGGCAATTGAACCGATTTCCGACTGTTTATTTCTGTTCGTTACAAAGGTCCGCTAAACACTCTCATACTTCATAATTCTGAATCAAGGTCAAGTGACGAGGTCGGCACTGGAATCAAACTCTCCGCATCCACGCCATGCTAAAGTGGGGACTTTCAGTTCGATAGATAAGCGAGTCAAGGGGTGTATCTAGGGTATAGCAGTAGTGGGTGAATGTGATTATTTAAATACGTAGCACTAAGAAGTAATACAATAGCTATTGGCAAAGGACTTCGAAATTCTGACCCTCGGTCTACTGAGGATGATGACATCTTATCCCTTCCCTCTCCAAACTTCCACATCATGTCATTAGAGATTTTGAGAACTCGGCCAGATTAAAATGTATTAGCCCCATTACACAACGACTCCTCAGTGGCACCAGGACTGGAACCCACGATTAGACTGAAACAGTGCCGACCATGACCTCTAAGCCACCACGGTCATAGAAAAATGTTTATTTTAACTTATTTAAATATATATATATTAAAAAATGTTATTTTAATTTAGTTTTGAATGAAATTTTATATTTAACATGAAAAAAAACTGAGAAAACAATAAGAATGTTATTATAATACGTAAAGTATTACAGACGTGGAAGTATTTGTTTTGTAATATTAAATGATTTTCATTTAACTTTACATAGGGAAATGTTATGTATAATTTTATAAAATAATAATTTCAGTATGTTGTGAAATTTTAATTCGCGTGATTATGAGATTGACACAACAACATCATCTGTGTTATTAGACTAGTTATTATAGTTAATTCACATAAACAGAAATTTTTTGTTTTGATAATTTTATCAGCGCCTGTATTCGTTTGAGCCTTACAGTTCTTTTTGTGATAAAAATGTATTTAAATAACATATACTCGTAATTTCGTTCTGGAGAGAATATTAAAAATGTTTATATGAAGCTTTGTAAATAAATAACTTATTACAAAAATTGTGTTAGATGTTAGGGCATTTTGTTTTTGTATTTTTTTAGTAATTAACGTACAAGTCCAAAGTTTTATTATTCGATTTTCTGTAAATAAAACCCATCAGGAAATTATGTGGAATGCATAACATGACTCGTTTTCGTCCAGGCGTTTATATAAACTTATAATTTTGCACCGCTAATTTATTTTTTAAATGTACCATTTCCCTAAAAATAATGTATTTGTTAAGCATATATGTGTTCCTTTTATTTAGATTCAAGTATTTTGTAATTATTCACATAGTGGTTTTGTCTTGTTTGAACAATTTGATTGATATTTTTCTATTAATTTTAACGTATGTATATATTAGTGTGTATTTAAAATTCACGTCCTGAAACCCGACCAAAAAGAGATGAAGATAATTTTAACAATTTTAATGTAATTTAAATTCTTGCCACGGGCGCCATTTTGTGTAGATAGTCGCTGAGCATGCCTCAACTCCTCAAAACGTTGAAGAGTCGAATCAGCTATACGTAATGATGATAGCAAGGAGTATAATGTAATTATGAATGCATCTTTATATCACTTCAGTTGAATAGCTCCGTAATTTAAGTTTTAAGTTATTTCATTATAAAAAATAATAATTTTTTGGAAGAATTCAATGCTACACTTCTTATTTTCGCCTAAACTACATGGATCACCTCTACGCGCGAAAACACCCATCATTTTTGTTCAGTAAAACATTTTGATCTAAAAATCAAAACAGAGGCATTCACCTCTGCGATATGTAATCGATTTATAATCAAAATTTGAACTAACTTTTTCATAGTTTGTTCAGAAAGGAAGCGCCATCTGGTGGAACATGTAATTTACAATTTTTCTCAACATATATAGTTTTGAAATTTCAGAACCAAGATCTCTAGATGTTATTTTTGCTTTTTAAAAATTAAAAATGCAAGCACACGTATGGTTCCAAGGCAATTTCACAGCGATATATATATATATATATATTCAAAAATTATTTTTCCTCATGGCCGTCAATTTTGTACGTATGCCCCTGCGGGAAAAAAAATTTTTTTTTGAAGAAAATGGAATCTAAGAAGGAAAAGAAAAATTGCAAAACGAGTTGAAATTACGTAATGAAATAAAATAAGAAATCGATGGTAGCAGCCCTTGTTATTTCGTGAACTATTAAATCTGAGAAGGAAAAGAGAGAGAGAGGGGGAGGTTGATGATGAATGCCTGCAGACGGGCAGGTATCGAGTGCTGCGCAGACAAACTGGGTCAGGGTTGAAGCGTCTGCTAGGAAAAGGAAGCGGGGTCGACCATAAACTGCGCCTCTGTCATCTCGTTCGCATTTTATGTCTATTCGGTGCACTTATTAAGATTTTGGAACTCGTCCCTTTTGTTTCAGCGATAGAGAGATTGGTTTTTCTGAAACACAAAAACTAGAAATAGGAAGAGTTTTTGACTGCTAAGCCCGAAACAATTATGCACTTATTGAATCGAATATGATTTTATGTCCCATTGCAAAATTTCAAATGCTTTTGAAATAAATGAAATAAAATTTCAGATATTTCGATCGCTTTCAGCAGAGGAAGGGGAGAAGTAGACCGAATTGTATAATTGCATTATTTGCGCTTATATATATAAATGCAAAAACAACATTCCTTTATTTATAAAATATAAATTGATTGTTAATTAACATTGCACTTAGAAGCAATGCGAGACCTTGTAATTTCGAACCTCGGTCTAGAGAAGGAGGCGACACTTGAACTGGGACCACTTCCTCCCAAGCCATTTCAATGCGGAGACAGTGGCCTCAACAGTTTGACATGCATCAGTTCCGCTATACGACGAGTCTTTAGTGGCATCTGGACTTGAACCCACGATCCGATGGATACAACGCCGGCCATGAACTCGTGGCAAACGGCCATCTGACTACCGTGACCTGATTTATAGTATAATAACAGCGCCATGCAAAGAGCCTTTGAAAGTAATATTTGTGGATAATTATGTTTTAAATAATTATCCATATGTATTATTATCAAAATTTTAATTTATTCTCTCTCTCTCTCTCTTACGCACTCTTAAAATTTTAGTTCCTACGAATTTTTAAAATTGTGTGAAAATTTACTTTTGACTACGAAATTTTGATAAATAGGAAAAGCTTATGAATTTCTAAATAATTATCTTGAAATTACGAAGTATTTAATAAACTAAAATTATGTATTGTTCTCTCTTCCAAATTATCAACAGAGTGAAAATGTGTCTACATCATTAGTCTACACACTTTACAACATGTGAAAATAAGTTGATAAACTTTTGACAGTAATGAAAAATCTTTTTTTTTCGCCTGTATGTCTTACGCATATTTGTAAGATTAAGGCGTTCTGGATCGATCTGCATAATGGGCTGCTGGTGAATGAACTCATAATTCTGAATTAGATCACTATACTTGAGCTGGTACTCAACTAACTAACTTCCACATTCCACCAAATGAGAACACTAAAAGTATGGGATTGGTTTGGTTTTATTAACGAAACACTAGGGCTAATGGCGACGGACCTCGTAATTTCGAACCTCGGTCAAGTGACGAGGACGACACCTGAGAATGCACTCCCTATAGTAACTTCCACACCACGACAACGGGAGGACTTTGGGCCCCGACAGATTAAACGTGCATCAGCCTCGGCTACTCGGTGGGTCTTTAGTGGCATCAAGGCTCGAACCCATGACTCAACGAAAACCTCTGGCAGCGAGTCCGATGCCTTAATCACTAGGCTTCCGCGGTCACCTAAAAGTATGGAACAAAAAGTATCTGATAACTTTAAATGTGAAAAATAAAATATTTTGTTGTTACAAACGAAAGTATATTTCAAAGGCTGCAATCAAGGCTAACACTGATGGAAAACCAAGTGGTTATAAGACACTAATTCCGCTTTACTTTTAACTCTTTTCTAAAAATTTCAAAAATTTCAGTTAATATAAATTTTCTTACTAAAATCCATAAACAGAATTTAACTTCCCATTTTAGGGTATAGAACACAAAATATGAAACTCCCTCTCCTGAGGAAAAAAATTGATTCAAGCAGAGTGGATGTTTCTTAACCCTGTCGCCTTGTTTCGTCGAATCGTGGGTTCGAGTCCTGATGCCATTTAAGACCCACCTTGTAGCGGGGATGATGCACGTTAAATCTGTCGAAGCTCCAAGTCCTTCCGTTGCCATGATGTGGAAGTCTGGAAAGGATGGTGTCAGCTCACGTAGCGTCCTCGTCAATTGACCTGGGTTCAAAATTACGAGGACTTTACTTGTGTTACTTCTAATCCTCAATTCTACGTAAACAACACCGGCCACGAGTTTGCGACTATTACCAGTAGGCTATTGCGGACACCACTCTCTACCCGTCGGATCTTCAATGGAAACAAGATTCGAAATCGTAGCTCGAACGCGAGAACCCCTCGGTTCCGCTGCTGCTTTTTTTTTTTTTAAATCAATCCAGCATTTAAGTGTTTATTTTAATTCAGTCACGCAATTGTGCAACTCCATCGAAGGATAGATTAAGAGACGAAGGTGATTAAAATAATAATAAAACAGAAGGGTTTTCCGAAGAATATTTCGGGGGATAAAGGCCCACTCGGAGCTTAAAGGTAAAAGATACGGCAGAAAAGGTCAAACATGGGAAGTGGGCGGAGGGTGACCGCAATCGATCGAACAATCTCATACTGAGAAGGCGAGAAAGATTCTGGAATAGGAATCAACTTTCCTCGGATCCCTCTCTTCGGGAAAAGGGGTGATCTTGACTCCCCCGCATTTTGGGAAGGAAAGTGCGTGGGTGGAAAGGTCAGCACCTTTTCAAAGCAAGAGTAGTATTAGGCTCCTTTGATTTGTTAATGTCGTGAGAGTGAAACGAATTACCGGACCTCTCGCTCTGGGAGTAACTCTGTTAAAGGACTGCGTGGGACAGGCGAGCCTTTTTACTGCCTTGAGGGTTTATTTTGGGAAGAGGGAGCTTTTCCTTTTAAATTGATTTGATTACCTTCCTTGTGATGGATAGGCTACGCGTTGGTTTTTCTTTTAGTGATTCGTCTGATGAAGGAGTTACTATTTAGTTTTAAAACTAGAGCCTTATTTTACGGGTAATTTCCAGGGGGGGGGGGAAACGTTTTTCTTCTACGTCACGTTGGAGTTATTTTTAACAGATAAGTTATATATATGTATACACTACTCGACTGTATTTGACCATTCCTTAAATAAACCAAATTAAATAAAACATTTACAGTACTCTCTCTCTCAATCAAAATCTTTATTTTTTTAAGATAGATATTAACCTACAGTTGTTTGTTTAATGTAGTCTTCTGGCTGTCTATTTCTCTCCGATTCAAGAGTGTGACCATGTTGCGGAGTGGTTTAGGTCACGAATACATGGTAGGTTGATGGTTTAGTCGAGCCACGCTTTTGAGTTTCGATTCCGCTTAAAACCTGTCTTGTAGTAGAGTTGATGCACGTTAACCAAACGAAAGTTTAAGTCCTCACGTTGATGTGGCAAGAATGCTGACAGTGGAGTACCATCTCAGGTGTGGACCTCGTCAACTGACCCGGCTGTGGTTAGCGGATCTTGAATCGGGCAGAAACAGACTGCAGACAAAAGCTCAACAAAGCAGGGATTGTTTCAAAGCAGCCTTTGTTGCTCCGCATCTCTCGTCAATCAATCAATGTCAACAAGCAAACAACTAGATTATTTTCACGAAAAAATTTGTAGAACAGTTTTGATACTTTTTAAATTCTGACTACTTCGTATGGTTTTTTTCGATTTCACTTATTACACGCGCAGTAACATAACAAAAATCTTGCATGCTATTAAATTTATAGAAGAGTCGAATTAAATCTTCTATTAGGCCTTTCTACCAAAACCTAATTTTTTTTCTTTTTTTTTTCCCATCCTTTTCCCAATGAGTGGATGTATTCATATGAATTCCTCTTATAATGATGGATGTAGTAGAATTTCATAGAGTCATACAAACGTGTTAAAAACAATGTTTTGCAACAATGCATCTGCTTACGCATCCGTGTTCTTCAAAAAGAGTCGTCTTGCTCCTCATCTCGAATGACAGCGGCATTGAATAAGATAGCGTTGTGTCCGCGATGAAACAATTAACGAGTTCTTCTTCGGAAATGAGTGGAACACAGAGATCCTGCTCACAGGGTTCGTATTGCTGCTCTATCGAGATAACGATCGGAAGAAGTCCGGTATTTTATAATGACCGATGTTTTTTTTCTCTACCCTGTAATTCGATGCCTTCAGTTGTAGAGAATATTTCTGGATACTAGTGAATGAAAAATCCACGCTTTTTTGGGATCATTCAGCCACTAATCTGCAATGTTTTCGTCCAAGACCGGATAACAGCCGGTTTACAAGGGAGGCTAAAAACGCACCGGTGTTACGAATTGTTATAGCCATCAATCGTTTCTCCTCTCCCCCCCCCTCTTTTCTTAAGAAGTGCATCAGCTAGACGCTCTTTGTATAAAAAAATTATCGCCATCGCTTTTCATACCGAAGAGACCGATTTTTTGGGAGCAGATTCCCCTGAAACAACCCATTGTTTTCCGGTGTAAAATGATGTGTGCAGGTTTCACCTGTGTAACTACTCGACGCGGCAGTCAAAACTAACTTATGAATCAGTGTCAAATTCCCTTCGGCGCCGTTGACGATAGTGCACAAGTGTAACACGAACTTGCCAACGTCGTCTGTCGAGAAAAATATGTATCTTTCAATCACCTTCGCATTCTAGCTGTCTGTTTCTGATCTACACTAAAGTGTAGATCAGAAACTTACTTCACTCTCCATTTTGACCCCGTGTAGATTTAAGATGTAGCATGCAGATCTTTGATGGAAACATGATTCAATTATGCGGTTCGACGTTTCGAGCGTTTTTGGTGTCGAGTGGTTAGGTCGTTAGTAAAAGTTTATTTATTTAGAAAAATGAAGCTAAAAAAATAGCCACCAGTCACACTTTCTTGAAGAAAAGAAGTTAAGCATTCGCTAATTTTGAAATAGTTAGGAGGCATGCATTCTTTTATTTTTTAGTTGCTATTTATTTCCTAATTGTAGCAAATAGCACATTTAATTTTTGCAAAGATTTCGGGAACTTAAAATATTGTTGAGGCCATGTGAGTCCATGTCTCGAATCGCGGAGTCGTCATTTTTATTTTTATGCATTAAAAAAAAAAAAAAAAAAAAAAAATCGCATGATTAGAGATTTTGAAAAGCTGAAGTCCGAAAGAGCTCGTTTATTAGTATTAATTTGTATTTGAATCTCAGTTTGAGAAAGTGTTTACGTCTGCAAAACTGTGCACATGTGGACAAGAACAAAAGCGTTTCGGTGAATAAAAGAGGAAGTGTTCATATCCCGGATGGCGACACCCCTTCTGTCTCGAAGCGTCGATTCAGCTGGGGCACGAGCGTCTGTTCCCGGGGAAAACAGGTGCGCTCGTCTCTCCGGTGATTCGTGAAACCACAGGCTCAAAGCAACGAAATGGAAAGCTCATAAACCAAACCTAAAGAATTTTTACTTGATAAAAGATTTTTTTTTTTTTGAAGAAGAAAATAGTTGTATTTACGGTCCTCCCATTCCCTCAAACCCCTTCCCGAAATAAGTTATTTTATATATTTTATCACTCCTAATTCTTTTTTTTAACTGTTAAATATTTCATTTGAACTTTTTCACTGGTAAAGTCAACTGCAGTGTAAGTATCTGTAAAGGATTTACGTTTTTTGCAATGTATCGGAACGTTTTTTTCTGGTTGTCCTATTTCTGCCGAGAAAAGATGCACTAATTACAGCAAACCACGGGTCGTAATTCTGAACTTCGGTCACATAATGAGAACGACAGCCATTAATTATTTTTGCATTAGAAATACGCAAAGTGATATTGGAAACGGTCTACTTGAGTAAAATTCCAACGACTATCCTGTAAAGAGGAGCTGATGCACTTTAAAATTGCCGTTCTCCACACGTTGATGTGGTGTGGTAGTTTGAAGAGGGGTTTTCACCTAAAGTGTCGTCCTTGTCTCTTGTCCGTGGTTCAAAAGGACGAGCATTGTCGCTGATAGCCAGCCCTCGTGTTACTGCTCAATGCGACGTTATTAATACAATCAATCAAATCTTTGAACATGAAAGCTGGCGCAATTTCAGCCAAACTTACAGCATTCATTTTCATGCTAATTACCCGACCCCATAATAGTTTGGAGACACTTTTATGAGTTGGCGAAAGTGGTCGAATGTATTTTACCCTGGCAACGAATTTTAAAAGGAAATTATATAAGAGACTGCAGCTCTCTCTCTCTTAGCTGTAGCCCAACCCCTTTCTGAACTTTTCTTCTTTACTATTGTGGAAAATTAAAACCCATTTTGCCTTTGTCGCTACAATATTTTGAAGCTTAAGACCAAAGAATAGGGGGCTCGAGTCTCATTCTTCCGAAGCGTGTCTAACGTGCGTCAATACTGTTGGCATTCAAAATCCTCAGACTGGCGTGGGATGATGCAAAGACTGATGTGGTCTACACCGGCATCCTAAATGACTGTGATTCAAAATTATACGATCCGTCACTAATAACTTTCTCACGTTGCTAAAAGTTCAACAGAACCAAATAGTTTAAGGAAGGTAAATCTCACGATAGGCAGTGTGGAAGAGAATGGAGATGTTCGCCGTCTCAGGTGTCAACCTTATCATTTAATGGTGACTTGAAATCACAATTAGTTAGTTACAGTCAATTTGATTGATTGGTTTTATTAATGTGGCTCTAGAAGCAACATTAGGGGGAACAGCGATGGACCTCGTAATTCTGTACCTCGGTTAAGTGACGAGGATGGCACCGGAGCTGGCACCCCCTCTCCTAACTTCCACACCACACTAATAGGAAGACTTTGGGTCCCGACAGATTTAACGTGCATTAGCCCCGGCTACACGGCGGGCCCTTGGTGGCATCAGGGCTCGAACCCACGATACGACGAAAATCCTGGCAGTGTGTCCGCGACTATGACCACTAGGCTACCTTGGCCACAGTTTGAGTAAAGAATAGAACTTTATATTGGACAGATGATAGCAACAGGAAATACTGAACAGACAAATCTTTGTTCAATTTTAGCTTATCTTTATGATTCTTTGTAAAATGTGAATTATGGTAATGTATCAAACAATAGGATTAAATACTTCATTTCTTATTTTTGTACTCGCATGTTTTTAACAGGTAAGGAACTTTGACTTCACTCCATAACTTTTAGAAAATTTATGTATATTATTTATGGGTCATTCCCCATATTATTAATGGGTCATGTCTAACTATTTCAAAAATTCAAAGATATATATTAAAATAACCCTTATTCACATTACCCTTCATGCAAATTTTATTTCAGTTCGAAAACAACAACAAAAATGTAAGAGAAATATAACTTTTTACGCGTTTTTAGTTAATACCTAACGTTACGGTGATTCAACACACTTTAAAAAGGGGTGGTTTCCCTAGGAACAGGCTCAGCGTGTGAAGAAGATGACTCATAAAACAGAGCAAAAAGATTGTAAGACACATTGTCACGCCAGATGTTAGAAGTAAACATCCTCGTGGCACTCACACATGGAGTACAACGTGATGGGAAAAGTCCGTTTTGATCTATTCGGTACTCATTTGTCATAGAAACAGTTTTGCTAGTTTATTTTTGATTGATTGATTGTTTGAGTTATGAGGGATGTGAAGCAACTCGGTTTGTACCTATAATGCTAATTCATTAGTTTCAATTAACTCTCAAGAGCAATACGAGAGGGCGACGTATCAATTCACACCAAAAGTAAAGTCTTGACTCCGCCCACACATAGGAGGCCGTGTTAACTGAGCTCGTGGCCGGCATTGCTTCTGTTGAGCTACGGATTCGAGTCCTGATATCATTAAAGACCCATCGTGCAGCGGAATTAATTCACGTTAAATCTATAGAGGCTCAAAGTTCCCAAGTTGGAATTGTATAGAAATTAGGAGTATGAAATGTTGGCTCAGGTGTCGTCCTCGTCACTTGGTGAAGAGATCCTTCGCCAACAGCCCTCATGCGGTTTCTAAGTGTGGGGTTGATTAACAATTAAGTTTACACACATGTCTTGTGATAACCGATTAAATATTATATGCCCAAGGGCGAAGCGAGAAACGTTACTTGTTCTATAAAGTTGGCCGATCAGTTAAGACGGTTTCTGATCGATCAGAACTTAATATTATAGATCGATTACTAAGAGAAGACTTTAGCTCTCTCCATGCCATATAATAATAATTATGTATAACATAAACTTTGTTTTATAATTATTCATTAATTTAATCAGCATAGTTCTTTCCTCCACCGTTTACTATGGAATCAAAGTCATAGCTCTTCTCGTCGTGGTCGATCTATAATTTTGAATCAGGCTAAAGGCGTGATCAGAGGCGACACCAGAGTTCCTAACTTCTATACTTCACATGTAAAAGTTTTGAAGGTCGTTTCTATTTAACGTGCAGCAGTCTCACTTATTCCACATGATAATTTCCTATGAAAACAGGATTCGAACCTGCAACTCACCGATTACGGAGCTCATGACCATGACTATTGTGTCCTTTTTACAGAATTCCAGGAATAATATACATAAATAAGAATATATGTATATATATATATATATATATATATACCCTCTCTCCTCCCCCCTCTCTCTGTATGTACACCCAAGACACCCAAGATGATTAAAAAAAGACGGAGAAAACATTTTAACAAAGGAGATAGTACATACCAATACAAACAATTTTCATCAAAAAATACATGGTCTGAAATGAGGTGGAAACGAAGCAGCCGCTCCATAGATGTTAAAACAGAATTCTTATTGTGAATCATCAAAAGAAAAAGAACACACCACATGAATGCAAATATAATCTGAGAAAGAAGAAGAAACCTTATGCAAGTTTGCGTCACAAAGAATAAGAGATGCCGTCCTCGGGCATCTGAAGTCGGGCAACAGACAAGATAACTACGTACTTAATTAATGTTGAACATGGACTTCGTTTACATAGCTTTAAACGAAGGCACCATAGAGGTGTCACAACTGTACGGTGAGTGTTCCCCCCTCAGGTGTTTACTCTACCTGAAAGTATTTGGGACTTTACATTGGTAGCTGAGCTAAATAGGACCTTTTCTTCCATCCCAGTACGATGCAAATTAAACAAGGACTGGCAGAACAGCAAGTGAGGAATAAGCGATTTTAAAGACAATAGTAGATCAATGAATCTTAAGCACATAAGCTGTAGGCTGCAGCCTTCATGTGCTACAATCCACGAAATGGTGGGTGCTGAAGGGGGAAAGGTTGCACCCATACAATTTTCCATGTCCAAGCATTGATTGAAGAAGATTATTCTCATCGCGTAGACTTCACTTGCTTGCTCTTACAGCCAAAAAGTAGCACGCTCAGAATTTGCGATAACTGTTCCTTTCTCCAATGAATGCATTTTCGAGTGAGGCTGCGCATTTATTCCCCACAATGAGCATGTCTGGATGTCTTTATACATATGCCGCATCTCCACATTCGCAACTACGACGCTTCTCCATCAGGTGTTTGGACAGGAATTATGGGCAACCATCTAATAAGACCGTTTCTCCTGCCGGAACGCCTTGAGGAAATCAAATATCGGACGCATCTGGTAGAACTGCTGCCAAATTTGCTGGAGGATATTGTTCCAATACAATGGAGCTCAAGCCCATTTTAGGCGAGTGGTACGGGACTATTTGGACGTCATTTTTCCAAATTGATGGATCGGGTGAAGTGGTTCTATAGCTTGGCCACCACGATCACCGTGTTTTGATTTCTTTTTGAGAAATAGCCAAAGAGTCTTGTGTATGGGACCAGTCTTGATTGGAAAAAGGATCTAATTGCTAAACTTTTGGATGATGCAGGGAAGGTCCGCGGTATTCTCGAATATTTCAGAACGCCAAATATTCAGAACACCGTGGTACAACATGGTTTGCATCACGTTGTGCCACAGTGGTTTTGAAGTATTGTTAATATCAATTAAAATTGCTTTTTTAACGTATACGTTATTTTTGTGTTTTTTTTCACGTATTCTCGGTTGTACTATGTTGTGCCCTGTAGAACTTTCGTATTTCATTTTAGACTATGAATTCTTTGATGAAAACTGTTTTTTGTGCTCTGCCACCTCTTAAAAAATTCCTCATCTTTCCTGAATCATCCTATTTGTGTGTGAGAAACAAAGAGGGCTATTTACCGTGAAAGTTTAGAATTGTGGCTTACAATATGTTGCCTAATGTTATCTCAATTTGACTGTCTATTTACGTCACGTAGGAGCAACACTAAGGCTATTGTCAACTAAACTTGTAGTTTTGAATCATTGTAAAGTGACGAAGGTCGCACTTAAACTGATAACCCACTTTCCTAACTTCCCCGTTTCGCCAATATGACGAATTTGAATTCCACTGGATTTAACATGCATCATTCTCTTTCCACAACGATCTACGGAAAATGGAGACAGGCACCCCCTTCCCATCGGTTACCAAACGAACCCTACAATCAACTGCAATTTCTTAGCATACTTGGATCGAATTGAACTAATTTGTTTTTGAAACGTATGGTAGTTACAGGAAAGGATGAGAAGGTAAATCCCAAAATTATTTTGTTCTAATTAAGGCTGCTCTAGAATGAACTGGCAAGACGTGGTTGTAAAGAGGGAGATTGCCAACTCAGGTATGTCCAGGCGGATCGCATGCAGTTAGTGGACATTTGAGATGAGCAGAAACGTATCAGTGCAACAAAATCCTCAAACAAATATCAACCATCGTTATTCAAATGAAACATGTAGAATCAGAAATGAATTCGAAATAAAAGGAAGACGAAGATGAAATAATTCTCTGATAATTTCTCGCAGAATAGTTCCCTTGTTACAAGTGGGAAAAACCAGTAAAAAATTTTTAGAAGCCAGTACATGAAAAAGAAGCGCTGGATAGTGTACAATGTTGACATACACCGATAAATAATTAAAATGAGATGTGGTATTAAAACTGAAGTCAATTAAACAAAGAGTGTCGTTGCCAGGGCGGTAGGACACGTGCGACAGGTGCGAATCTGCTTTTGAGTCATTGGCACACGCACGCTAGGGATCCTTTACGATGTGGTCTCAGGCGCGCACCTGCCCAAGGTACATCTGGACCAACGGAATTCGCCTCTTTTTTGCATTTTGCTTTCTTATTGATTGCACGATTTCTGATTTACGCAGAAGTGATTAACAGCTGCCTCGACACATGCAAAGGAGAGAGACGCCCAAAAACTTCTATTGGAAATTTTCAGCAAAAAGTACATTACCTTCTTTGGACATCTAGAAGGCCAAATTCACTTTCGTTGTCAATTCCCCAATTTCAATATTTTTCGACTGAGTAAAGTAATAAAATAAGGTGCATTGAATTACAGTTTTGCAAAGCCACAAGTTCTTTACGTTTTTTTTGTTTAACAGATTTCTTTACCACTGACCCCTTGACGAACAATTTAAACCGAATTATTTTTTCATGCGGGTAAAAGATCTACCAGTCTTTAAAACTGAAAGATAATTACACCATGACCACAACTTTTATTTGTAACCGATTTTTTTTAAAAAGTTTTTTGTGTCGTCTATGCAACGGGCTTGTTTCCTTCGCTCCTAAGTGGCGTTGGTATTTTGAGAACTGAAGGTACCCACACAGACAGGAGGTTGAAGTAATGAGACGTCATTTCACTTTGAGACTTTCACCTCCTCCCAAGGATGAAATAACATCTAAAGGGGCATCACTTTTGTTCTGAAGACGAGTTGAAAGCTATCATTAAAGACTGGTGTCGACAATAACCACCAGAAATCCTACTCCGACGGATATTCCCGACTCTTACAACGCTTGCACAAGTGGGTGAAAAAGAAAGATTGGGGACTGTGCCCAAATTAAACAATGTTTTACGTAGAGGATACCTGTAGTTTCAGATATAACAAGAATTATGAAAATCAGCTTACAAATAAAGTTTAGTTTAGTTTAGTTTTTTTATTAACGTCGCACTAGAAGCAACACGAGGGCTATTGGCGACGGACCTCGTAATTTTGAACCACGGTCAAGTGATGAGAACGACACCTGAGCTGGCATCCCCCTCTCCTAACATCCACACCACTCCAACGGGATGACTTTGGGCCCCGAACAGATTTAACGTGCATCAGCCCCGGCTACACGGCGGGTCTTTGGTGGCCAAGGATCGAACCCGCGACTGAACGAAAACCGCCAGTCGCTAGCCCACGACCTTGACCACTAGGCTACCGCGGCCCAGGTTACAAATAAAAAGGATCCTATACTTTGCAATCAACCATCGCATTACTTCAACTTATGTATAAAAAATGCAATAATCCTGATTCTATTTATTATTGATTTCTGGGACTCTTAGCAATGCTATTATCATGACGAGTGTAGCCCGTTATTATAGACTTTGAAATAAAGTTGTAAAGACGAATTCCACTGCAACGAATTTGATTTGTCGTTAGTAAGAGACATCGTGACGCAATAAACAATCAGTGAAGAAAACATTAAAGCACACATTATTCTAGGTTTAAAATAAGCTCTATAAAAATAAATTACTAATGTGGAACATTTACATCGCTTCCCAAACCAAATATTATAAAGGAGAATCTATACTTATCTTAACAATAGTAAATAAGGGAGTTGAATAAACTAGATCCGATTCTAAAAGACTATTGAGACTGGATCTGAGTCAGGTATACACTCTTAAAATATCGCCTCACATTCGCCCTCACCTGTCCCACTGCTCATCAATCCCACTCTACACACTACCTCTATCTCCTATTATATCTCTTTAACATCCCTTATCTCCATATCTCATTCACTACTTTCTTATATAATGATGTTATTTGACAAACCTCACGGAATTAGATCTCTAATCCGTGATCTCTCTTATCTCTAATACCTCTAATATTCTATCTAATACCTGTCTCCAAACTTTGTCACATTCATGACACTTCTTATATAATAATGATAATTTAGATAAATCACGGTAGTGAATGAGTCCCAGAGGTTAGTTCAAGGAAACTGCGAGTGAGCACCCGTTACAATGCATCTCAATTGAGGTAAAGGGATTAAAGTAAAATACACGAAATCTTTCTTTATGCATTCCTAGATTACACATTAATGTACAAAACAAAACTGTGAGAAAACCTGGCATCTTATTCTATAAACAATTAACTAAATATAAAAAAATGAGTAAAAATTCGAATTTGAACATTCCCGAGAATAGCTGAGATTAAAACTGTATAAAAACTTATAAATTAAAATTCAAATATTCTTTTTTATATATATAAATTCAAAGAAGCCTGTGGTACACGAGTATCTCTATTACACGACTTATCTATCCTCTTAATAATTAGTCAAATCGTATATCTTGAGTACAACTCGATTTCAAGAACAGATAAAGTAATTGAAATAACCGCTCATACTCAATCGCTGCTGTTCAGGAATATAATATATTATTTTTCAAAATCTTATTTATTATTTCTCTAACAAGGGGAATGTTCTCTACCGCTTTAATGTTCATCAATGTTCATGCTTAGTAAATTGAAATGTTTTTCTATATTAATGCGGAAAATAAACGTGTGAACATTGGTTACTATAAATATTAAGAATGAAAATGAAAATGAAAAAATAAATAAATAAAGTGCTTTGGATTTGTAGTTCTAGGTTATCTATTTAGAGAAAAACGATGCATATTTTGGGTTGAATAATGTCCTTTTAAATAAAAGCATGTGTAGGAAAACAAGAAAGCTATTGAATCTCGCAATTTGGAGCTGAATAATCGACATTTTTTTAGTATGTCTGCTGAAAAGCAGAAAAAAAAAAATCATGTTCCTACTAAAAGGTTAATAATAGCAGACGATCTTATACAAGTAAATGAAATCAGCTGTAATTTTAAAATGATTTTAAAAACTATTTAAAAGAAACAGACGATAATTAAATGCATATATTAAGTACACAAAAGTATGCATCTAGCATAATAAATATGAAAAAAGCAATAACAATATACATGAACAATAAATGTATATAAATAGAAATTAATGTTTTTAAATGTATTAATATATAAATATATTAACTACACAGAAAGTTTCAAGTGCAATATTCTTTGTTAAATTATCTATTGAATATATGTGAAAAGCGAGATTTTTTGCTTATAATGAATAAGAAGATTTTGAAATGTAATATTCTTGATTGGAGATACCAATAATACTACTTTAATGCATTGTATATATTTAAGAAAATAGGATGCCAAGTTTATTTGTAATTGAAAACATAAAATATCAATGGGCTTAATTTTTTTCCTGTAGTAAGCATATTTTGATTATTTGGTTACAATAGGTTTTGTTTAAAACAGATATTACTAATCATCATCAAATCTTTCTGAGGTCTGAAATAACAATACGGCTGGGTAAGGCCTTGTGAAGAAAAATTAATCATAACAAAATAAAATGTCTACAAACAAAATCCTGAAAATTTAAGTGATTCTAAATTTTGGACCTTTTTATATTTAGAATTCTTACCACACTCATTAAGAAACTTCACGGTCAAGTAAAGTGGCAAAATCCATGACTTATTTTGAAATTAAAGGAAAGAATTTGAAATATAATAATTTTGTATTATATTTTTTTTCATACACGTAACATATTTCATAAAAACACGTTTGAAAATTCATGGTTTTGTTGACATGGACTACTATTTGTTAAATGACGTCGAAGTAAATATGACATTGATTGATAAGTTGGTCTTGATAGCTGCAGCGTCGAGTCATCGTCGTCATTTTGCATCGAGTTGCCACAGATAATGCACACCAGAAATAAACATAAAAAACAATGCATCCGGTGAATCTGTCCCAAAGAAAGCGAAGACTGTCGAATGAGTGATGCAACAATTTTTTGGAATGCAAAGGATGTTATTTTCATTGACTTCTTAGAAAAAGGAAGCAATGGGCAAAAGGCATTGTCCTATCACTACCTTTAACTCGGGTATTTTTTGAATCATCCTCGTATACATAGGAAAATAATCTATACAGTTTTGTTGCTTACAAGTAGGTTTTTGGAGGAAAATTTGCATGAAAATGTTTTTGGATAATTTTAAAAATCGAATAGTTATTAATTAGATAAAACAAAGCTGTTCTTTAAATTATGGATGACATTGAAAGTTTAGTTAGCGAGTATAATATTATATAAAAAAAATATGTAAATATATAGGTCAAATACAAGTATTTTTCTATAGCCGAGGACATATTTTTTCTATTTCTTTAAAAGTTCTTAAAATTAAAATATTTAACTTTATTAAGAACACTTTGAACATTTGTTTATATTTAAATATAAAACCCTACGTAAATATATTAAATCTTTTGTTTGAACTCAGAAATAAGTTATATATGTGTTCGAGTACTTCTGGACAAAACTCAGCGCTAAATATTTCAGAATGTTTATATCTGGCGGAAGCACAATTTTATTTCTGAATAAAGTATTAAAATCTCATTAAAAGTATTAATTATTTGCTTTTAAAGCCTTTTTCTGCTCTAATTTTTTTGAATAAGCCATTGTAAAACACAACAGATAACAATAAAACTATTTCATTGTCTGAACCCTCTTTTTTTCCTTCCACTAACTAAAACTTCTTTCGAAAAGCAAGGCGTGTTAGATAAAACATGCAGACTATAAAAAAGCATTAATAAAATGAAATGGCAATAAAAGAGTTTTACTATTATCCACATACTGTAGGAAAGAAGCGGCAGATTTCTGTAACAGGTGGAATAAAACGGACAATAAAAACAGTTGAAGCATCTAGCTTAGCATAGATATGTTAATAACATTCGTACAGGTGTGGAATTGATTTGCAGGATAGATTTATTGTTTAGTCCCGCGTATTCGTCAAAGAAAAGAAATGAACAACTTGATTTATGTATACTTTTAAGTGTCGTGAATACTCGAATTGTATACGTAACAAAAAATGGTGCTTTGATAAAAAAAAAAATTGAGGGTGTTTTAGTTTACTTTGTATATAAATAAATAAAAGGAATTAATTGTCTAGCTTATTATGTAAAATAAATATTATATGCTAATTTTGTTATTAATATTCCTTAAATCATAAATTAATAAAATTTATACCTATAATAACGTATCATTAATTTATAAAATTAAGATTTATAAATGTAAATTTTAGTAAAATCATTCTAATATAATAAAAGTGTATATAAAATGACTGAAATGAGTTTTTGAGGAAAAATATTTGTAGAGGGACTGATGCATGCTAAATCTTGTCATATTTGACCACGGTTCAAAATTACGAGAAGTATTAGCTGTGGTTAAAGGACTTTTGTGTCGTGAAAAGAAACAGACAGCCTAACGTATTTTCAATAAATAACACAAAAAGAATATCCTAGCCTTTCGAGCTTCCTTCATGTCGATCCTTTTTTTCCTTCTTTTTTTGTCTAGAAAACAGTTTAAATTTTAAAAAGTTCTGCGCAAAGTTTTGCAAAAAACAAATTTAGCCACCTAAGGTGCGCTTTTTTTTTATGATTACTGTTAAATTACTCAATTAAATATAAGAATTAAAATAAACTATGAAATATCGAGAAATGGACAATAGTAAACTTTTCCGATATTAAAATTTTAAAGCAAACGATAAATTATTAACTTGAATATATTTAAACCAAATGTGAATAACATTGAAGAAAATGATATAAAATTGAAAAGTGATCTGGTTTGCCAAAAGTGATCCACCTAAAACAATAGCCCCTAGAGTGGCTAAAAAAATGGCTGCCTCACAGCTGTCTTAAAATTCTGAATAATTTTATTTATTTTCAGTCATATCTTGATTCCAGTTTACATATGATTTAAGGTAATACATAAATATATAAGTAAATAAAATACTTAATTTTTATATTGTCTCACTTCAATCTAATAAAAAAATTGGGGAAATTTATTACGACATATTTTTGAAAAATGAGTTCCTTAGTGACGTAAGTAGGTATCAGACATATATTACAGATATTTTATTTTAATGCAATAAAAAAAATTCAGGAGAAATTTATTATGACGTATTTTTGAAAATTAAGTTCGTTATTGATGAAAGTAGTCATCAAAATGTACTCAAAAATAAGATAAATTTTTGATAAGTGGTCAGGCACGACATTTTTGGGTTAACTAAAACAATAGCCCCTTGGGTGGCCAATAAAATTGATAGCATAAAATTGTTCAACGCAACGTGTGTTGCAAAGAAACATATTTGCCCCCCAGTGGGACCACTAAGGATAGATGGTCGTTGGAGCAATCAGCAACAGTAACTATAGAGTGCAAGTTAGAGTAGTAAAGGTTGGGAATGACTGAACTGCGATATTAATCATGTACTTATGTAGGGATTAATGTTGGATTGATTCCAGACTCAAACCTGCCTTTGGAAGAAGTTAGATAAATATTTATTTCTGGTCAACTTTTGTTGCGGACGAGCGAAGGTTTTGCTCCACCAACGTAATATGAATCTTGATTTTTATTTATTTTTAAAGGAAGCATAAATATTTATTTGATTTTCAATCTGATCACTGCATAAACTCTGTGAAGTTGGGATGGAATAAATCAAGGATAGAAGCGAAACCGGGGTATCAGAAGTTGACTGTGGTTTATTTTTATTTCTACCGATTTCCGAAAATAAACATGAAAGTTTTGGTCCTCTTGAACTCCCCTCTTTTAGTGGGGTATGGAAATTTGGCGAGTGAGGTATCAACTCTATATTGTCGTCTTCGTCACTTGACCATACTTCACAATAATGAAGTTCGACGCCAAGATTGCTCTAAATTTCATGCTAATTCTAACTAATCATCTTTTCAAAATGTTTTACCTGAGATTTCATTGTAAAAGTGGGGAAAGTATTCGTCTGGAAACTTAGATTAGATTATTTATTTGTTAAAGAGCGATAACCTACCGACGATTTATTAAGGGGCTGAATTCAAGAAATTTCGGTAAATCATTTAAAAACGCCTATTCACAAACACTTTACTGCACAGTTGTTAATGTAGTCCTTTGCGAGGTCAAAATTCAAAATCTAAACTAACTTGATAAATATTATTTAAGTTTTACTGCATTTTTCTTCCTTCTCAGACGATCACGCTTGATAACCCACGACCTTAAGGTCTCATATCCATCATCTTTGCTCTACAGTTATCTGCATTAAACAAGACAAATCTAGCTGCTGTTTAAAACTAACAGTGCAATAATTGCAATATTAAATAGTCACTGCAATGAAGCGTTAAACATCTAAACTCTTGCATCCAATCTCCTCCAAATTTCGCCATCTTGCGCATTAAAAAGGGAAATGAAAACCAGGAGAGTGACCCAGATTGCGGAGACGCCCTCCTTCCTCCCCTCTCCCGTCCTTTTTCCGGGCGTCCGCAGACGAAGGAAGAAGGGAGGCTGGAGGAGAGGGGTGGGCCATTTTCGCGCCAAAAATGGCATCGTGACGTAACGCGGCGGAGATCGATTCCCGGGGCATCCGAGGGAGCCCGGGAAAATCCGTCTGTCGTTTGTGGATCCCACCTTGGGAAGCACTACTTCACCTTCCCCCATTCCGTGGAATGTTTTGGCACGATGCCAGGAATTGTGGAAAAGGGTGTTTTCCTGCAAACCGCGTGCAAACCGCGACCTGCAAGTCATTCCCCCTTTCAAGAAAAAAATCCAAGCATTTATTTTTTATTTTAACTATTTTTTTTTTAAAAAAAGAGTCGTTATTAGTATCCGAAAAAAATATCGACAAATTTCTGATTGTTTTTATATATATCATTACCAAAGTTTCCATTATTATAAGAATACCTGTTTTTGAAATTATAATAGTCACGAGTACTATAGTATGCATGTAATATTCCACCGTGTACAAAATGCCAATTCTATAACTTTTCAAAAAAGGAATCAATTGCAGTTCTCCATCATTATACAACAGATGCACTTATTAAAATATTTAATTTTATAATTATACAAAACAGATCGTCAAAGCAGTTATAAATGGTGTTGATTCCCAGGACACACTACACGTTCCCGTCTTAAAGTAATTAAAATTTTTACCAATCTATTGAAAATTAAATAGATTAATTTTATTGAAATTGTTCTTTTTCATTTAAATCTCAAGTTAGCATCGATTTATTTGACTTCATGCAACAAATGATAAATAAATAATGTAAAAATCGTTTCTTGCGGACTAGCACTTTCTAACAGCAAAAAGAACGAGAAACTTTCACTGTAAAACCAATGTTTCAGCTGGAAAAATCGTTGTACAGGATTTCACATGATTCAGTTTACTTCGCCTTAATAAATCACAGAAAATACGACTAAATTTTTATTTGCAATTGAAACTTCCGAATAAAACTTAAGTTTTTGCAACTTCCGATTTTTTTTTCGTTCCGATGAAGGTCTTTCATTTCCCCGATCTTTGATAAGGTTGAAAATTAAAATTACTTCCCCGTTGCGGTTTTACTTCGTTCTACAAAATATTTCATTTTAAGAATGTTTTTTTTTGTTAGAAAGTTGAAATCTCATTTATCTTTTATTCTTTTTATTTAAGAATAAAAATGTTTTTCCAAAATTAATTGCAAGTATGTGCTTTTTTTTATAATAATTTTTATACAACATGGAATTCAAATGCAAACATACTGAGTCTCGACTATTTCTAATTTTTTTTTAACAAAATGTGGACTTTTTCTATTGAAAAAATGCAACCGATGAAATCCGCAGACGACCCTGGGAAGGAGACCCGCCTTTTTCTGCAAGGAGGAGAAAGAGGGAAGGGGAACGTCTGAAAAGCGCGGGAAAATTCCGGAGTGTTCGCGCCCTTTCTCCGGTGCAGTCGTCCTTCCACGCGGTCGGATACTACAAAGAAGGGGGGGGGACCTGGCACTGTGCCAACTCTGTTTCTATGACGACCGTCGACCTGATTTTCCCGAGGGAGAGGGGGAAGGGACGTCTGGCGTTCGATGAAGTTTTGTGTTTTCTTTCTCTCTCTGAAAGGCTGGTCAGCGACATTTG
This sequence comes from Nephila pilipes, assembly GCA_019974015.1. Taxonomy (NCBI): domain Eukaryota; kingdom Metazoa; phylum Arthropoda; class Arachnida; order Araneae; family Nephilidae; genus Nephila; species Nephila pilipes. Next base: position 795,030 of record BMAW01022663.1, read on the forward strand.
AAAAGGGATTTTTGGAAGAAAGGATTTAAAAGACCGATGAACCCAGACACAATCACAGACGCCGAGATCAACGTTTAACTGTGATTGTAGCCTGTAAAAGGCGAATGAGCCTTTTAAAATAAAGAAAATATATTCGTTTTTTAAGGCTGACAAAACTTCATAACATCCAGGTCTGTAAAAAGGATATCAGAGACCGTGGAATAATATGAATGTTAGAATACAAAAGTATCTCGGTTTCAAAACTAAGCGCAAGTTTATTAATTTCTCTATATAAAATGCATAATCTGAATCCAATGAACAATACTCCCCCAAATGTTCGATGAAACACAAACTGAAGCGTAGTAAAACTGGCCTTGTGTTCAAAATAATAATAAAAATATTTAACAGAAAGCTTTGAAGACTTATCGAACATCTTGCAATATTAAGATTGTGATGGTTCTATCCGCGATCTTTCTACTAACAGTCCTCTTGGGGAATTTTCGGGCCTTAGAAATTATTTTTACTAGAAAACTTCCTCCGAAGAAGAGAACGTGATCATGCAAATTAAGACTGATATATATAGTATAAGCTTTTAAGAGAGAGAGAATAGATAGGATAGACTTCTAGTGGAGCAATGAATATTTAGTAAATGATATTTGTATTACTTAAGGTGACGATCGAAACTAGATAGCTTAGAAGTCGAGCTCTTAAATGTAGTAAGTGTACTGAAGTATTTAGAGTCTTCTCATATCTCGCATTCTTCGTCAATTGTCCTCATATTTATTAATTGGATGCTTATCATAACTTGGGGTGATCAAACTAATGTTGTAAATAAATTAAGTAGGTTTTAGAAATGTCGAGTAACCCTTCCGACCAAGAACCCTTACAAGATTCCAAAATTTATATGCATAATTAACCGTGTTATACAACATATCAATGATGGGTGAAAGGGAGAATTGATGCTGTCTGTACCCTTCAACCTAAATAGTTATTCAAATATATTAAAACACGTTGCACGATTTCGTGTTCTTTTAACACGCGATTAAAAATCTGGATCTCCTTCCTGAAGAACAATATACCCCTGAAACTGTAATATCGCTTAATGGTAAACACACTAAACTAGAGCTCTTAATCCAAGGACTTGTTTAAAAATGAGGAGGTGGTCACTCACCCTTTTCATTTTGCTTATGAATATTTACCTACATACCAGGCTTAATTTCAAAGAGGAACGCCAATTTGGTTTGAAAATTGAATGTACTTGAATAAATTATATTCGAGAAGAATTTTTCAACTGTCCCTACATTTTAATTTTTAGAAACAGACAGCTGCATGTGTGTACAAAATAAAATGAAACAACAAAAGACATAATTATCTTAAAAACTATTTGATCATATATAATTTTAGTACACTGAAAAATAAAAACTCTGCTTATTTTGTATAATTTAAGAGAAAAATAAATACGAATTTATTTAGATATTTATGTTGAAAATAACGAGAATAAGAGATTTTTGCTTATTAAAATATTTTCACATGCATATCAGGAATAGCTTATAAATCAGTGATTATTGTGCCAAATTAACCTTATAATTAGCCCAAATTAGCCCATCCTTTGAAGAAGAGTTTTTTTAAAAAGTTATTTCGGGTAGTGCATGGCAGTAAAATTTCCCTCTATTAATGTACATAAATATATAATTACATATTTTATTTGGACTATTACATAATTTATTATTATTAAGATACTTGCATAAATGGAAGAATAATTTAAAAATAACAATTTTATATTATACGTAGAAATCAAAACCATTTCATTTATTACGTTTTGAATTCAAACGATTATCATTCTAAAAATAGTAAACTTTTTTTACTGCATGTCGAGACGAAAACTTTGGAAACCTTCTGTTTCTACTCTAATGTGTCTGAAATTTTTGGAGAACATCCAGATTTTATTTTTTTCCTGATTCTATGTGTAATATGAGAAATGATTATCTCTTAATACTGAAGTTTGCGAGAATAATAATTTCCATTCCCCTTCCCCCCTCCCGATTTTAGTAAGAGATAAATTCTAAAACTATACTCTAAAGGCTATTGACAGTTAACAATAGTTTTAAAAAAATGACATGATAAGTAAGTAAATGTAAACAAAAAAGTTACATTCCTGCTCTTAAAATAAAATAAATTATTCGAAGAATAAAAAAAAAAAAAAATCAGACACTGAATGGAATATTGCTCTGTAAAGCGGTTTACCCAGCAATAAGAAGGTTATGGCAGGAAACGCATTGACAGATTTTTCGCAAGGAAGAAAAATGTTATTTAAAATACTTTACGCGTGTTTGAGGACATATTACAATATTCTATTAGAGAAAAAAATTATAACCCCTATTTTACAAAACATTTTATACTATGAAGAGAACATCCACGTTTTTTTCCTCTTCTTATTGCTATATTTTTTAAATTGGAATTCTTTTAATCTTACCACGCACCATTTTATTATTATTACTTTACTTTACTTTCGCAAGCCACGATGGTATCAATTGCTTGAATGAATGAAATGTACACCAAGCATGGAGCAACGTAGTATCCACAGCGTATGAATGACGTTCGTATTCCGGTTGTAATCTATTTCCAGAAGAAGCAAGAGTTTGAATGAAGATAACATTTACGTAAGACAATATTCCGCTTGTCACTTTTGACGAAATACTTTGCCTTTCAGGATTAGAGTCACATTTTTTCACGCTTTTATTGAGTGATGAAATAAAATTTGAGTAACAGAGAGATAGAATTATTTAATATATGGCTTTTAACGAGATGAGTCGAAAAAAGAGGATGAGCAAGGAAATATGAATCTGTATTTGCTTCAAGGAATATGATAATTTGTATTTGTTTCAAATTTCTTTTGATTCAAAGCTTTGCACTGATTAACTTTTATTAGAATAAATAATTATGGTTATGTACTATATGTTGAGAAATGTGCAAACAGAGCTCATACTGGTTTCAAGTTGCGTTGGCTAAAGCTTAAAGTTCCCGTTCTGACGATTCACATATATATTATAAAAAAGCGACGAACTTTGAAACAATTATTTTCATACTTATGGAGAAAAAAGCATTTCTAACACGACATAGAAAAAAAATTGAGCCTACATTTACAACAAATTCTCTAAATGTCTAAACACTCTTTTCCAAGAAGCAAAGCTCATCTCGTTTGCGCATATTTTGAGAAACATGTTTCGAGATGTTGGGAAGGACCTTATCTGATCAGATTCTTTATTAATGGGGATTATTTTCATAAACTTTGTTCTTTAAATATCCACAATGAAAAAAATTCAGGGAATTTTCAGATCAGAGGAACTAGGCTCTTTGTTCAAAGAAGATGGCGTAATATACTAAACGAGTAATGAAACTATGGAAATGTTTTTCAAGATTTTTTTTCATAGTTTCAGTACACTGTGAAAAAAAATAACTCGACTTCGTGTGTTTTTTAAAGCTGCTTTTAGGCTGTAGTATCAAAAAATATTTAAGAACAGTGCACCGTTTTGAAGGAAGAGATACTGAGATAATACTTCTGGAACTGTGTTGAAAAGTGGAAAACGTATGTAACTCTGGCTGTCGCGCACAGAGCACCTCAACTATGTATAAGTTCTGTAACGTCAAAATTAAAAATATTTAGATGATGAAGATCATCACAATATGTTATTAATGTCAACAAAGGGAAATCAGACACAAAGAGAAGGCCGACTTATGAGAGAAAAGCCAGGAATGGAGATGCTACAACACAAACAAAAGTTTCAGGTATAATTTTATATAAAAAAAGAAAACATACATGCAAGTTTAATATTTACAAATGTATTTTCAAGACGAAACTATTTCTAGCACGATCTACGAAAACACGTTCGGATTTGAATGTCAACTTCGCATTCACGTGTTTGAACTTTTTTGAAAAGTTAAGTGTACAATCCATCTCGTGGATATCTATATATGCCAAACGAACTTACATTTTTCCTCTGCGAAGGTCGAATTCCATTTTAGTGTTTACCTTTTTTCGATATTTACAGATCGTTTGAGAGCAGATTGAAAACGTTTACTATCTCATTTCCTTATCACATATTTTTAGATACCTAATTTCGCGTCTTTGTCTCAGAAGTGAATTTATGGACTTGTCTCGTGCATTCTTGTGCGTCAATTGACGTCAATCGACCCATAAAAGTTTTATTCCTATGAAAAACGTGTCTCCAGAGAGATTGCTTTTTGACTGTCTCCATCATGAATAGAACTTGATTTCTAAAACGGATGTCATGAATCTAGAACCATTCGTCATTCTAGATGACACTTTACGGATTGACTGAGGATTTTCTTCTGAAACATATCTGATAAAAATATCGTTGAAATGCGTTACCCAGATTTTTAAATAGACTGTTCGTCCAAAATTACTGCAGATAAGAGTGTTTACCCTATAATCGTAGTTCTCAATCTATGGAATGCGTATTTTATAGAACCATGGTTTCCAAAGCAGTCGGTACCACTCACCAGTGGGCGTTGTAACGATAAAAGAGAACCTTTTTGATCCAATCTTAATTTAGGAGGAAGGGGGTGAAAATCCCCTCTAGGTAATATTACCAAGAATGCATTGAAAAGCTTGATAAGGCTTCCGTCTACCCGCCATTTTGATTTCGTCAGCTTAATGTTATTCCTATGGAATTTCGACTTTAATTCTCCCATCTTTACTATTTGATATATTTGAATGCAATAAAGTGCATCTGAAAGAGCAAAAAATAATGAATGCTTTTGTGGAATTACTCCCCCCCTTCCCGATTTGTAAAAATATTTTAAAATATTCTTTAAAGACCCGGAAACTCAAAAACGAATAATTAAAATAAGAATAAAAATATTTTTAAAAATCGGAGCTCAATAGATCAAATAGTAAAGGTGTGAGAATTAAAGTCGAAATAAAATAAGATTAACATTAAGTTTACGAAATCAAAATGGTGGCTAGACGGGAGCCTTAATGCTAAAAATCATCGAATGCATGTATCAGCAAATAGTTCTAAAAGCCTTTTAAGCAAGATCACTCCGTATTAAAAGTATATATTGGTACAATGTAGCTTTGTTCCAAATACATTTTTGACTAGTATCAAAACGAGTTAAAGCATACGAAGTGTGCCCCAGTGTATGTGCCTATGTTCCGGCTCGATCAATGAAACTTAACAGAGTGATTCGAAAACAATAGGCAAAAAATTTAAGAGGTGATAAAAAAAAACATCGAAACGAGCAATTTTCACCATAAAATGCACAGACGAAGAGCAAGCACGAGGAACTGCTTCATGGTGCAGTACTGGAAACCATACAAGAAAAGCGCGAGTTTTCTTTCACATCGTCATTTCTATCGTGGATTTCAGGAGGCATGTCCTTTTCCTGATTATTGTACGTCGCCATGCCTGCCGAAAACTCGAGCAGAATGCTTTCCATTTCAGAGCCGTCTAGCGGTTCACCGTTAGCCTATGCATTGTGTGGAGAAAATTGCTTGTTTAGATGCTTTCTATTTTCACTTAAATTTTTGCCCATGTTTCGAAACACCCTGTATTTAAAAGTTTATATAGGTTACGACAAGATTAAGAGTCTCTCAGACACGTCATCACGAATTTCCAAGCATAATTTAATTCTGTGGATTTTCCAACTTTTCATCTTAAAACTAGATTATTGTTTTTAATTGCACGGGACAAAGAAAGAGAGAAAAAATAACTGAAAAATTATGGGTTACATTTCAAAAAAAACTGGAGTCGATGTGTTTGTTTTTGTGGAAAAGGAATGGCGAATAATTTTTTTCGTGATAGGGAGGTTGTCCAAAAAAGTTCGGGAATATATGATATAAAACAATTGGTTTCATTCAGGATGGCATGGAAAAATAATGGTGTGCTAAGAAATTTATTAAGAATCATAGATTCAACTCGAAAAGTACCTCGGTACATGGATTGATACTTCATTATTTCATTCCACTTTTATCTTTTTGTTCCTTCTACGTATTACCATCACCCAGAGAACCTTCAAAACTGGTGCTTAAAGTGCAACATCAAGTCTGTGAGAAAAAATTCCAATTGGATGATTCCTTTTAATCTATTGGATGAAACTCTCACTGACTTAAATATGTGCCTGCGGTAGCCTAGTGGTCATGGCTTCGGATTCGTGGTCGGCGGTTTTCGTTTAGTCGTGGGTTCGATCCTTGGCCGTTAAGGACCCGCCGTGTAGCCGGAGCTGATGGACGTTAAATCTGTCGGGGCCCAAAGTTCTCCCATTGGCGTGATGTGGAAGTTAGAAGAGGGGGATACCAGCTCGAGTGTCGTCCTCGTGACTTGACCAAGGTTCAAAATTCCGAGGTCCATGCCAATAGCCCTTATGTTGCTTCCAGTGGAACGTTAATAAAAAACAAAACTTAAATATGAACAGTTGTGATCACTGGATCTCACATCAGAAGTTTTTTGTGCAAATTTAATCAAATCTTTGAATCTATATAAGGAGCTACTATTACTCATTGCACTTATTACCCATTATTTTTCATTATTAATTATTAGTTTCAAAAGGTGAAAGTTATATAAGGCTGCAGGGAACTCAAACATTTCAGTACGGACAGTAAAAAGTACTTTTGATTTTAAATCGATTTAAGTGTAATATGAACGATCCATAATTGGTCAGGAATAAGTAAGGTGTTTGTTCACACAATTTAATGTTTTCTACAGGCAGAATGAGTGAGTGAGTGAGTGAATGTGAAGTTTATTGGCGCAAGGGCCAGATATGGCTATGCTGCGCCAAACAAGATTAAACTGTGATCTAGACGTGAAGTTGAAAAAAGATAAGTGGTTGACAAGAAGGAGGGTCAGAAATAGAGAAGGATCGCTAGGGTATCCCGGGAGGTTCTACAGGCAGAAAGGAAGCTATATAATATTCGTACCCTTGCATCAGCTGATGAGACAATTAAGATGTCATCCTGTAATGGAAAAAGGAAGAGGCAACTGATTGACGTCGCACTTGAAGCAACACGAGAATGTTGGCAAAGGACTTCGTAATTTTGAGCCTCGGTCAAATGACGAGTACGACACTCAATTGGAACCCCAGTCTCCCAATTTTCACACCACGCAAATGGAAGGATTTTGAGCCACGACAGATTTAACGTGCATCAGCCCAGGCTACACGGCGGATCTTTAGTGGCAAGGCTCGAACTTTTGACTCGGCGAAAACCGTCGACGAGTCCGTAACCATGACCACTAGGCTACAGCGGCCATGTAGAGATAATTGAATCTCATCATTTTATGTCAAGGTCTGCTTACAGAGGGAAGCACTTGAATTGGGGATCTTTAATTTTCGAAAAAATGCACTCACATATAGATATATGTGGTCATTATAAGCCGCGATATTCTTTTGAAATCTGTATAAAAAACTAAAGTAAGAAATGTAATATAATATTTTTTATTAAAATATCATAATACTATAATATTACATAAATGTCGTATGTTTTCCGTGGAAATAAAGTAGAAGTATTCGAAAAAGTTATATGTGAGATACAGTTCTCTTTCTTCATTTGTTTGTTTTTGCCTCAAAGAAAAAATTGGCTAAAAGAAAAAAAAAAGAAAAGTTACAGCCAGTATGCCTCGTAATATTGAGCCACGGTGGGATGACTCCGAATGTGGTCCCCACTTCCCATACCACTTGAGAACTTTTGAGTTTTCCACATGTTTAACGTGCATCAGTGACGAGTATTCAGTAGAACCTTCTTATTCATTGGTTCACAGCTCAAAATTACATTGCCACATGCCAATACCTATTATCTTAGAGCGAGCGTTCATTGATATGGGCCAATGACTTCACAAATAAAGTTTCTGGTCACTGAGTTCGTCGCCAATAACCTATTTGTAGGAATTTTAAGTCTTTCTATTTATCCCACGGACCTCTTGATCATACATACGCACTCACTTGATCCTATCCAATAACAAAAATCAACCCATCTTTATTTATTAGTACAATGATGTATTAATACATTCGATTAAAAGGTTCGAAAAAAAGTTGTTTCGGTCGAGTTGAGAATTCGAGTTCTGATGACTAAAGACCCATGTTGTTGCCAAAATGATGCATGTTAAATTTCTCGGGGATCAAAGTTCTCAAGTTGGCGTGGCATAGAAAAAGGTGTGACGAATCAGAAGTCGACCTCGATATCTGATTCCGGTTCAAAATAATGAATCTCGTCGCCAGTAGCCCCCGCGTTACTTCTTAGTTTGATTTTAATACGTATATTATTCTGATTTTGCCTTGTTTCGAAAATAGCTCCATCCTTTTATTTTGAATAATTTTTGTGGCACATTATTTGAAAATCACCTTAACAAAATCAAGTTAATAACACAAAATCAAATTAAATCTAGACTTTAATGGTAAACTGATATTTATCATTATAAGTTACGAATGAAAGATTACGTCTTTCAGTAATATGTAAGAACATAATATTATAAAAGAATGTATGTTTTACAATCTTGTAATAATATTAAGACATTTTTTATCGGAGAAATGTATCCTTCTTTGAACTCTGCTCTTTAACGATAATTGAAAACAGTCCAACATTCTCTTTTTACTTAATTTCTCTTTTTTGACGTCAGAATTTTTTTCTATAAGCCGATGGATTTGCCACAGAAAGAGTTCATAACATTCTCAATCCAAACACCTGTGCGCATCGAATGCTATTTATACATTCCGCTCCATAGAAACCGACTATTTGCATTTCGTTAGTCCATTGCGAATAAATGTTTGCATGGAAACGTCAATCGAAAGGAAGTAACTATTTCTCCAAGCAGGTATATTTGTTAAAAAACGGAATCACGTTTTGAATCAAACACGTGATGTAAACACGAGGGAAAATTTGATAAAAAATTAACTCATCTGATTGTTTTGGATCACGTGTTTTAAATAAGCGTATATATAACGAATTGTGAACGTAATCATGACTACAAGGAACAGACTATTGCAGAAGAAAATGACGAGCGAGGAGTAATGGGTTTTGTCTCATCATTTCTCCCAATTATAAACTACGTGGGATCGCAATGGGTTCACTTCACGACTGTCACATGACATGCGCAATCACGTGTTTTCTATTGACGTCAGAATGGAACCTGTGGATACCATAAATAATTTCTAATTTAATGATAAGGTCATGATGTTCTAGCTTTAAGATTCTCCTCAAATTCTTAAAATCAAAAATAAAAATGTTTCGGTTGTATTAGGAAAAAAAAAGAAGAAATATTTTTGATCGAGTCCATTTTTTGTTTATGATCGTTAGTAAAAAGGTATTTTTAAAGAAAATTTCAAAAAAAGCAAAGACTAGCAGCAGGGGCGTAAAGAAAAGGATTGGAAACGTGTGATTACATCCTTCATGTGACAGTGTCGTCACATGAATTGAGTCCATTTTCAGACACTAGAGAATTATTGCAAAAATACACAGCTATACCTACTTATACAGATATATGTAGCAAGCGTTATACATAGGGAAAGAAAGTTTCATGAAGTCAAACCTAACATCGAAAATAAATTCATCGAAGTTCTAGAATACCAACAATATTATTAACTCCACATCTTTAGAAATATCATATTTATTGTTTTCTCTATTGAACATCAATATAAAAATGTAAAGAAAGAAAAATTATGCTCACAATAATAGGTTATTTTTTTATTGATTTATTAATAAATTTAAATATAAGAAAGAAAAGTATTAATAATAAAATCCAAAATCGTAAGCGAAAATAGAACAGTAAATATAAAATCTGAAATATGTCATAAAAATAAATTCCTGCCCATTTATACTTTGCTATGTAACAAATTTTTGCTTGCATTCAAAAAGTTCTGGTTTTCAAGATTTATTTTTACTAAAATTAAAAATATAATTAAACAAAAAATATAAGTAAATGAGAAACGAAACGAGAAATATAGGTAAAAAAAAAAAAGTTAAAACCAGATTTTATTTAAAGATCGACTAAAAGGTACAAAAATATTTTTTAATGAAAAATAAAGCACAATTCTTATAAAAGCTTGAATAGTTTAACCTGGGTAATTACTTATTAATTTAGTACCATAGGTGCTTACTCACAAAAAGTGAGAATTTAAAAAAGGTAAAATGCTGCTAAAATTCTCTGAAATAGTTATAAAATTTACTTTTTTGTTCATAATCTCCTTCATAATACTTATAGTTTTTATACATAAATATCTGGATTTTTTTACGAGTTTTTCATTAAAACTTCTTCGTTTGGATTTAAAGTTTGGATATTCATTCAAAAGTGTCCATTTATAAACTTTGGTTGGAAAGCAATTTATAGCCTCACCACTTGGCGACGAACGATTTTAGGGGGATAATTTATCAAATGAAATAGCTCTCGTTCACACAACGACTCGTCACGGTAGAATCGTTGACGTATACACTGCTATCCTAAGAATTGCTAATTTGGGGATTTTTTTAAAGAAGCTAAACTGCATTTTTGCCCAAATTTTTTCTGAGGAAAGGAAGAAATTCTATTAAACGGCATCTATTAAATGGCACAAAACCGTAACACTGATTTATTGGTCAGTTTTTATTCAGGGGTGCAACGATTCGTCGTCATCATTTTGCTCAGAGTTGTCCCCGTCGAGGAGACTTAGATTCAACAATATCCCCGAAAACCAAGAAACCCTAAAAACAATGAGTTACCCCCGGTGTATCTACTGCAAAGAAGGTGAAGACGGTCGGAAAAGAGACAGCAACGATTTTTGAGATGTGAAGGGCATGGACTTCTTAGAAAAAGCAAGACGATTAATGGACAATATTACAAAGAGTTATCCCATTCTTAATATCCCATTTATCATTCCCAACACTTTCCAACCCTTTTCAACTACTGTAAAACGCAAAACAAATCCGAAATAGGGATAAGTATAAACAGGAAACTTTATTAAATTAAAATCTAAAATACACATCTTTCAAATTCCTACTCCTTTATGAAATACTATGTGGATATTTTTTTGTGTACGTTATAAAAAAAAATAACAATTCACTCACGTCCAGTAAAACTCAAGCATCAAATAACAGACCACGTACAAATAAAAATATACAATTTCATTGTTATCTAAAGTGAGAATTATTTATTTAGTAAAAAGGATTTCAATTTGAAGAGTTTTGTACAGTACATTGGGATCAAAGGCAGCACTACGGTCACTCGTATATGGTTCGATGGATGCGACAAGGTTAATCTTTCGATTTTTGATGAATTCCCTTTTCCTTTTCGATCAATCCATCAATGATTGCGTAAATTGGCGTGAACGGTGATGAAAGTGTGAATAAACTTTTTCATCCAGTTTTATGGCGCAGAACTCCTCGTCTTTATACAAACAAGAAACAGCAATCGTAGTCCTTTCCCTTTTTTGTTATTCAAAGCGGTGAAGCCTTTGAGTTCGGCAACTGGGTCAAGTTTTGTAAGCGTCTAGGATCTTCTCCAGTTTCGGTATGAATTCTGTCGTGGCATTGAACTCTGAACGGCCTTCCCTTGAGAATCGGTTCCCTTTCCTGTGTCGAGTGAACCGTCCGCCTTTTTCTGCTTCTATAGTAAACCTTTCCGCTTAAAAAAAATCCGTAGCAGTAAAAACAAGGAAAGTAAGAAGAGTCTACATGGAATTTCAGAAATAGAAATTAATAAGTTAAATTTAAAAAGTTATAATGATTAAGAAATTAAGTTGGTGAACGTAGTCCTAGTTACACATACACTGTTATCTCATATAAAAATTTCCAGTGTTGCTTTTGCTATGAATGATTTTTAACTGTTTAAATTTAAGTAAAAGATTAGTCCTGCATGTTTTCCATGCAAACCTGCATGAATTTTAGCACCATTTTTTTTACGAAGGATATTTGTTAGTCTGCTTATGGAACGTTTCTCAGTTGTTTATTTCTGCCCGAAATTTGGCTGATAATGACGGTCAAAGGACGATGTCCATTCATAACTCGCACCTGACTCTCCATCGAAATTGAGGACTTTGAGTCCCGACAGGATTAACGTGCATCAGACCCACGATGTGTCTTCAGTGAAAAAAAGGGCTCGAACACGCAGTTAGACTCAAAATTAATTGTCCACGAGCTCTTTACCAAAATCATTTTTCTACTGTGTACTGTGACCATGTTTACTTTGCTATAACGAATGCTACCGGCTGCGTAATTATACCGGGTGCAAAAATATACTAACAACAATCTATGGACCTCGTGAGTTCAAACTATAACGATTAGATGGCAAGGTTGACATTTGAGTAGGTACCCTACCGACGCTATACTAACGAGACATTTCTGAGTATCAATAATATACCTACTACATTAAGGGTCTTTAGAGAAACGTTGTCCATTATGTTATCAACCAGTGGTGAAGTGCATATTCAATACTCTATAATATATTCGTGACTGATAAATGGCATATAAATATAACCTTAAAAATTAATATCTGATTAAAATTTAAAGTTAATAAAGTTTTATCATAGGATGCATTAAAATAACTATACATAATTTAAGCTAGTTTTATTTTAAAGCTCACCTTTTTCATATTTTCATAAACTTCTTTTCCTGGTCAAATGTCACAAAAGTGTTCAAATATTAAGAAAAGAAACCACCCACACATTAAATAGCGGTTAATCAGTTCGGTTGAGATGGTCATGCAAATAGCGGGAGTTCATCTCTGCGATGCGTGCATTGCACGTGCAAAGGAGGAATTTTATCTGAGCAAACCTCAAGCCTTTCGAATGATTACATTCTTGCGCCGCCGAATGGACTCAGCTTCTTGTCTGCCCACACACAGAAATCTCAAATTCAAACAAAAGGCCTGGAAGATCCTACAGCGGGACAATAAGAAGAGTGTCGAGGAAAAAAAGTGTTTTCGCCTCAATTCCGCGGATTATGAACATTCTTTCGGGTCTAAAGAGATTTACTCCGTAAAATGTCACTCTGTATCACGAAGCGTGGAACAATTTTTGACATTGATTCAAAAAAATAAAAGGATTTATTCCGGGAATATTTGTTTTCTTTAATCTTGAACCAGAGTAACGTTGTGGAATAAGCGTATCGAATTCATGGTTTTGCACGAATATCTTCGAGGCAATAGCATGTAACACAAATTTTACTTTTTTAAAAAAAACCCAGCATACTAGTCAAGTTAAATCGATGCAACCATAGTAGCAAAATATTTAAGCAGCCTATGATATCCTATTACGGCCTTATCGCTTAATGCCTTTCATGGTGGTTGTACCTAACGTTAAATATCCCGCCTTCGGAGAACAAGAAAAATAAGTTTGTGTTTATTAATTTGGGGGATTATCTTATGAGTTAAAGAAAAAATATTGAATTTTAATAACTTTTTTTTATTAGTTTGTGACTTTTTGTTTCTTATTTGAGCAGAAACAATGATTAATTTTCACTCGTCGCTTAGCTGTGTATTTTTAACTAGATAAAATTCCAAAAACCTTGATCTTCAAATTTTGAAAAATAACAAAAATAATAATTTTCATAAAAATTATTCACATTGCAAATTCTAAAGTGTCTTTCGCTACATCTTGTATATTTTATAATTGTAACGGTTTAAACATTTTATTCCATCAAATTTACCCGGTCACAAGTAGCGTGATTTATTTCCAATAATCCTTTTTTAAATTCATGTAATTATGCCTACATCTCCCCTTCCAATAAGTCGTGTGGGCGTTGAGTTGTTTGTCATCTGCCTGATCAAATTTCACATGGTTACTAATTGTGAGTGAAAGTCTGAACTTTGGGGAATAATCAACAGGGGAATCATCTCTATCACGCTTGCAGGTAAAGAAATTCCCTAATATTTTGGATCCATGTGATTACTTATGAGGCGAGTAGTAAAGAAACTTAATGTATATATTTAGAATGCAGATTAATATTATGTTACACGGATCTCAATACAAGAAAAAATTGATAATGTAGGAACAAAATAAAGCTTTATTTTCAGTGAAGAGTTAAGAAGTTATATCTTTTTTTACCAAATCTTTTGTAAACTGATTTCTAAACGCACGAAAATTTTATAATTAGCAGATTAAACTCTTCATTTTAATTACGAATATAACTGTTACCTCGTAAACTAAAAACAGGCTATTAATAAAGAATTCTCAACAATTAATGCAGGCATTTGTGTAAAATCCGAGTTCATCATAATAAATTGTCTATTGACGCTGTTCTTAGAAGCTACACAAGAGTGCACGACAGACAGAATTTTGAGCCACGATCAAATGACGAGGATGACGCCTTTTCTGGAGCCTTCTTTCTAAGTCAACGTGGGAAATATAAATCCCAAACTATTTAATGTGCATCAGTCCCACAATACTGCGAGTCTTAAGTGGATAGATGATTCTAACTCAACGCCACCTATAAATTTATGACTATAATTATTCGTCTACCTCTGCCGCTTCATATTTTAATTAAAGTATTTTTTGTTTATGGTACCTTTTTTTCCGGATGTCTCCACATCCATGTTACGACGACGCGAGGATAGATATAACGGGCCTCAGATTGTTCAGTAGAATCAAGATTCGAACGTCATCGGCCATTAGCACTGAATTTCATAATTTTAAATCAGGGTCATATGTCAAGGTTGACTTCAGAGATTGCATCTTACTCGCCAACTTCCTTCGATGACAGGTGAGGACTTTGAACCTAGTTAGATTCAACATTTATGAGTCTTGTTTTTTGAAAAATAGTACTTGTAGTACTAAGATAAAATGACATCCTTTTGGTCAGTAATGGTCAAGTGGAGTCCATTTTTGATTCTGTTAAGAGTTGCTACATGTTAAATGAAAGTGGGCTTCTCGCACTATATCAATTGGAAATTAGAAGGTGGAACCGGCTGACCGTCCTCACTACTTCAGATTCGGAACCATAAGATCGATATCTAAAAACTTTTCTTCATTATTCCCGTAGAATTCCTGATAAAGATCCATCGTATTCGTATAAATATAGCATTAAATTTGTCGAAGGTTCCATGTTCTCACATTGGGGTGTTGTAGAGCTTAGGTGAGTGAAGTGCCAGTTCAAATGTCCTCCTCGTTATTTGACCGTGGTTCAAAATTTACCAATAGCCCTCATGTTACTTCTATTGAGGGAGTGAAAGTTAAGGTTTATGGAGCAGAGTCAAATCTTGCTATACTGATCCAAATAATGTACATCTGGGATCTAGACCGAAGAAAAATGGAGGGAAAAGTTAAAAATTTGGAGATAAAGAAGAATCGAAAATTGAGAAAATATCTAGGAATTCCGAGGGCACGTCACTCATGTTTACTAAAGATATAGTAAACTATATTGAAAATAAAAAAGATCAGTAGGGAACTTCGGAGTTGCGGTGCTCGTACTTACTTATAGAAGGTAAGTCACTGAGGGGATCATTTTGCTTCTAATTGCAAAATTAATAATCAATCGAGAAGTGAAACTAGACCCGCAGCTTATCTTCCATGCTAATCAAATTTTCACTTTTGAAGTGGGAAAAACCACTCATCATGAACTCTGCACAGGAAAACGAACAATTATTTACAGACTAGTAAGTCACTGTTCAAGGTAAACATCCTACTATTAAATGCAAACGACAATGACAATGGACGGCAAACAAACTAAAAAAATTCCTATACAGGAAAGTGTAACGAACAACACGCAACTAAACAAAAGATTATTCAAGGTAAACACCCTCCCATCACAAACACAACTCGCCGATAACCAACCTAAAAATCTCATAATGACAAATAAAACAAAATTATTTTTGTTTGACGTAGTAGGGACCTTCGCTGACGATAATGCAAATTGCATACAGATACTTCTATGAAATACTGCGAGAATAATTGTAGTGAATAATAAACACGAAACTGGCCATAGCTTGTTCGGTTACCATTATTTGTGTTACTTAAAAGAATCTTTACCTTTTGTCTCTTCGGAAGTCACAGGCAAACATCGGAATTATTTATAGACGTATAATTTAAACTAGTAGAAGGAAATAGATAATGGGCGAGCGGGGTTTTGCCATATTTACAACTAATTAAATAATGTTCTAAAAACTCTAAAGGAGAAAAATTAAGAATGAATAACAATTAAAAAGGGAAAATAAACAGTAGTTATTAATCATCATTAGTTTTAATTTGTTAAATCTAATCAAACATACATCACTAAAAGGAAGAAAAGAGGCAGCGGTAGCCTAGTGGTTAAGGAATCGGACTCGCGGCCTGCGGTTTTCGTTGAGTCGGGGGTTCGAGCCTTGATGCCACAAAAGATCCGCCGTGTAGGGCTGAAAAGGGCTGATGCACATTAAATCTGTCGGGGCTCAAAGTCCTCCCATTCGCGTGGTGTGGAATTTAGGAAAGGGGTGCCAGATCAGGTGTCATCCTCGTCACTTGACTGCGGCTCAAAATTACGAGTTCCGTCACCAATAGCCCTCGTATTGCTTCTAGTGCGACGTTAATAAAACCAAACCAAAAGAAAGAAAAATCCAACGTTAACACTTTTGTGATTCAGGAATTAATTATTATAATCTCATTTTTAATTTTGAATAAGCTTTTGTTCCATTCTTTTGAAATGATTTAACTGATAGGTTGTTTTATTAAAATAGAACCTATAAACAACACAAGACCTATTAGCGTTGTACCTCGTCATTTCGAGCCGTGATTCGAAAAGTTAGACATGCATAGGAAGCATTAATCACACTTAGAAATTGTCAGCCAAAAGTAATATGATCAAGAAATACTACCCTCATTTAATCCCATAAATTTCCTCGCAATAAATTTTGTTTTTGTGAGAAATTCCACTCTATATTCACCAGAAACGTTTTTGTTTCATCTTTTTCCGTATTGATGAGAAAAGGCCAAGACAGTGGTGTTTCTTTCCCCCTTGCGATCATAAAACCGTAATGGATTACACTTCAAAATGCATCCGACATTATTTTTTTCGGAATAAATCACAGAGAAACATATTTTGTTGCAATAAAACTCAATGACTGAATCGTAAAATATGTCTCAAAGGTTAAGAGTGAAAAAAAAAAAAGACATAACACTCATTCTGGTATTCGAGATTTTACGAGGCAAATTGATATCAAACGATTAGCTTAAATATTTTTGGTTTCTATTGTCATATTTGG
>BMAW01022663.1:829025-905176 GCA_019974015.1 Nephila pilipes
TACATTCAGTAATGAATAAAATTATCTACATTCAGTAATGAATAAAAGACGCAAATCCACTCAGCTTTAACTTTTCGAATATGCTTTTTTAAAATCATAAATTTTTCTGGGTGAGAATGAAAATAAACCACACACACAAACAAGTTTTCCCAATTTACTTTCTCTTTATCAGATTAAACAAACAGATTTGAAGAGAGTGGGGCCCTATTTAATACAATAATGGAATATAAGAATATGGTTACAAGGAAAAAAGAAGTGACATACATAAATAAGAATAATGAAAAACAAAGAAAAATGTTTTTGCATTTCTATAAAAAAATTTGACCCCGACTTTGACTTTTGCTAACTCATTTTTAGATGCTCTTCAAAAAATTTTAAAACTAAACTGCCTTATTTTGCTGAATATCAACATCGCTAAGAAATAACAAAAACACATTATATGTATATATACAATGATGGCCCAAATTGTGGATACTTTTGGAAGTTTTTATTCTTTTTTAACTTTGTATGTATAAATAAAATGTTACGTTTCACAAAATGCGAAGTCATATGTATCATTTTAAAGAGAATTTATTATTGAATTCCATAAAAAAAATTCAAATATTTGCAATACAAAAAAAGTTAAGCTACAGTAATTATCGATATACATTAGATACTGATTATTGCAGTGAGTTATCAGTAGGGTAGTCTTTTTTTTTATAGCAGCTTTACATCGATATTTCATTGAGCTGATGATAGTTTTAAGCTCTTCCTTCGTTATTACATAATGCCAGGAAACAATTATAGCCTCAATTAGTTCCCTTTCATTTGATGGACGCTTCATTCGGAGAAGAGTTTTGAAACTGTACAACAAGTTTTCGATAGGATTGAGGTCAGGACTGTTTCCTGACCAGGACAACAATTCAATGCTCTTTGCACGAAACCACTCTTTCGATAATTTAGCTGGGTGGCAGGGAACAGATTCCTGCTGAAACATAAGTGAAACATTGTTGGGAAAAAGACCCTTGATGGAAAGTAGAAATTTTGGTTCTAGAATAGTGTCGATGTGTTCTGGCATTCAGTGCCCCATCGATGACATTAAAGCGACCAATACCATTTGCTGATATGCACGACCAAATCATAAGTGGGTTCTTCACAGTTGTCTGAATGCTGTCAGGATGTATGTTAGCTCTTCTCCTATTCTGTGACTTACATATTTTCACCAATCACTATTGAATAACGATATCTTAGTTTCATCGCTCCATGTAACTTGTGACCACTGATCATCTGTCCAATTTATATGTTATTTTGCCCTCTATAGTTTTTTTTACGTTGTTGTAAAGTGAGGTAAGGCTTTTTTCGTGGAATTATACATCTTAGTCTAACCTCTGTTAATCTTCTCCCGATTGTTCTTGAACCTACAGAAATATCAGCATTATTCCAATAACTTCTGATGGCCTTTGATGACATTCTTCGATCTTGGAGACATAGTATTTTTATTGTTCTATCATCAACAGGTTTGGTGTACCTTTTTCGGCCTTTTCCTGCTTCGTTTTTTATTGAATTTGTCTCTTGATATTGTAAACAAAACTTTCAGACTCCACTAAATCCCCCACCTATCTTAGAATTTCAGCATAAGAAAGACCCCTTTCTCGGAACACGATAATCACATCTCTTTCTGAAACTGTTTTATTTGATGTAATTGCTTCTTGAATAAATATTAAACTTAGTTTTACAACCATTCCTACTTGTTATTTGTGAGTACTACTTCATAAGAAACAGTCTTTCTTCTGCAGAACAAAGTATAATAATGACTTGTTATTAACTGTCCATGTTGTCAGTTTCTGCTGGCAGTTACTAACATTTTATTGTTTTTCCAGAAAGAAGGGAAGAAAAAGCAGAAGGGGATGACAAAAAGAAGAGTCGAATATTGAAACAGTTCATGGACATACCTCACCCGTGTTTACAAGGAAACCTATCCTAAAAGGGGAATTTACTCAGGAAATTAGGAACTGGAGCAACAACCAAATGTCAAGGATGACATCTTAGCTGTAATCTGCTTACTTTTATTTTAATTTGCAAATGCTCATATTATTCATCATGCGGAAGCTTTTTCAGATCCAAGATGCGAACCTACAACTATACTTAAGCGCCACCGTACATGAAGTTCGCAACCATGACAACTTAGAGACCAGGACCACAATATTAAAACATCTTTTGCCCTGATTTGCCATTGTTGGTTAGGGGATTTCAACTTTCTTAGTTTTCTTAACGTGTCAAGCAAATGTGGACAAGTTAGAAATACATCTAGAAAAAAAATCATCCATTATATGTGTTAAAATATATATCCAGTCTTCTTTCCTAAATACTTTTTACTGGACTGACACCGGTGAATAAGTAAATGATGGTGAAGTTTAAAGACGCAAGAGCCAGGTATGGCTAATATAATATGTACCAAACAAAGTGTAACTGTGATCTTGATGTTTCAAAAAGTGGAACAGAGGAAATTGGTTGCCAAGAAGGAGGATTGAAAATAGATAACAATCGCTTGGGTATCCCGGGGGACGCGTCACCCATGTTTATTTAAGACAGTAAATCCCCATAAGCGAAGAAATATATTACAGGAGTGCCTTGGATGAGTGATGTTCGTACTTGCCTGAAGAAGTTAAGTCTCTTACGGCCGGTTTAATACCGGATCGCCAACGATGTAATCTGTAAAAAAAATTGCATGCAAAATGATTTGTTTGATTAAAAGATTGCGCTATTTCATAAAAGGAACTGGGTGCTGAGCGAGCGAGAGGATGGTCTAACCACGAAGTATTATGCAATTATTGTTGAGGATGACATGATAATTTTATATATGTTTCTTTTTCCGGATGTTATTCTTTGTTCCGAGTACATAATGTGTGGTGTATTAGTAAAATTTATGTGTGTGTGAATGAATGAATTCCGCAGATGAAAAGTGACTGAATATTCCAAGCTACTCGAGAGAGAGAATATCTAACGACGCACTATGACACCACCAACAAATACTGCAGTATAATTTGAAAATCTTGAAATGAATTTAAACCTCTTTTTTCACCTTTCTCTTTCTGCTTGCTTTTTATACTTCATTTAAATATTTTATTGAAATGAACCGCTTATTAGGAATTAGTTAATTGAGAAAAAAGCTTACAGATCGTGTCTATCGTGTAAAACATTTTCTCTCGAACTTCGAAACTTGTTTTATATTTTTCCGTTATCTCGAGCCGGTAGCAATCGATGTCGTTTTCAGATCCACCACGTTTCGATCCACGCTTTATAGACACGTTTTAAAACACGGCGACGAGAGTTTGACACATTTTGAGAAATACATTCTTTGAAACTGAAATAGCTCTCACATGAGTTGAACCGGTTTAAAATCGTTCGCAGGTTGTTACGACATGGTTGATTCTTCTCAAATGATTTACAGTCCTTCTTTTTTTACAACATGTCGAACTTATTTTAATTCTCTATCTGACAGAAATACCGTTTGCTTCGAAATCCGATGAAATAGCTTCTATTCATACAAGGGATCAATGGTTTATATTCCTTTTATCCTTGCTCAAGGACAGCAATAAGTTGGTGAATTTTTTTGTTATTCTTTTTTGTTTTATGCTTATTACAAAGTCTGTTGCAATGTTTGAGTCCACTCCAACGCAATCTTCTCTTTCCTTGAATTTGTTTCGCATTTACTTAAAAGATTCCAAAAGTCAGTGAAAGATGACCTTTGAAATATTTAGTTTCATGTTTTTTTGTCAGGCGACGCAGAAAAATTGCTCAGCATTCAAAAGGTGGCGACTTGATTTTATGCTGTTAGTTAAATGTTCAACCATTTTTAAAGAATTCAGAGTTTTAGCCCTAGCTATGATATATATATATATATATATATATATATATACATGTGTGTGTGAGAGAGAGATGATAAGTTAAATTTATCTCTCTTTCTTTTTGTTATTTAAATATTCTTTAATTTCCCTTTTCCTTCCTTTCCCCTTTTATTTACAATAATTCCCTCTTTAGAATAGCGCGTGTTATGTTTACTAGAAATATCTTAAACCCTGTTTTAAAACGGCTGAATTAACAAAATTACTGGAGAGTTCTCCCGTTTCTTGACATATAAAACCCCACGCTAGTTGTTAACCAATCTCTTTAGTCTTTGTTTTTCTCTATGGACATGTGTGCCGCATCAAATTCACAAATTCGCTTTCTGTACTTTCGTCATGGCTTAGACAATTGTAAATGATTATTAAGTTTACTCTGAGAAGCAACACGAGAACTATTGGCGATGAAACTCGTAATTTCTACTCTCACTCAAGTGACAAGAACGACATTTAAGCTGGCTTTTCTCTCTCCAAACATCCACATCAAGCGAACAGGAGGACTTGCGACATTCACAGATTTAACGTGCATTTGTCCCACTTCACGGTGGGTCTTTAGAGGCATCAGGGACCGAACCCATAACTCAATGAAAACAACGTCGGCCTTGAGTCCGCGACAATGATAAATAGGCAACGGCAATCACATGGCTTGGACAATATCATTAGGTGAAATACTCCAGAATCATTCAATAAGCATATAAACATAAATATTAATTACTAATAACTACTCCCTTACTCATCAAGGCCTATACCAACAATAATATCGTCAAGATGATTTACTTATTATCCACAACATTTGACATTTTGCATTGCACATAAATAAAGTCTATTATTGTACTCCAAACAAGTTAAAGTCACATCTTGCGAGATATGTCTGTTCAACAATAGGGGTATCTTTGCTTCTGAGGAAATATACAAGTATGTAGTTAAACATTTCAACAGAGCTTTTCATAGTTTAAAATTTTACAGTTATTAATTGCGTAAAATTATTAATAGTAAATTGAAAAAAGTCTCCCAATTATTGATTCCTATTTGAAAGCTAAATTCAGAGTAATTAACTTCTTTGAGGAGATAGTTGCCTTTTGCAAACCCCTCGATAAGACATTGACCAATATCTTAACGGTTTGAGAAAGATTATACTGCAACCATCACCAAAGAAGCTTTTCTAGAAAACTAACTCACATTTATTATACAGCACCTATGTGAAATGAAGTAACTGAACAAACGTCACACTAGAGCTACCAGACAGACGAGCAGCGTTATTTTGAAACGAGATTTAGTGACCAAGACGGCACTGGAGAAGATTGCGTAAGTCGAGTGACCATTGCATCGATCCCGTGGCCGTTGATGTTAATCTGAGCCTTGTGTTTGAGTACTACTTTCAATAAAGACACTTCGTCTACAGAGACTGATGCATTTTAAATTTGTCAGGAATTATCCTCACATTGGCTTGGCGGTCATACGACAGCTCATGTGTCAACCTTATTATCTGACCAGTGTTCAAAATTGCGAGGTGCATTGACATGAAGTTAGTTTGAGTCAGGTACAAATACTGGGCGTGCTGCAAACATGTCAATTTCCTGACTAACGGCCGACCTCATACTGCATCTGTCCTCCCGGGCGTTAGTCATGAGAGGGCGTGGAGATCCTGCATGCCGTTCAGTATGACCCTCAGCAACCCATTGATTCCATATTCGCATGACAATGGATGGGTTTCAACCAGTGCGACAAACGATATCACGGAACGATAATCCACTCTCTTGATAGGCAACAATCCTGCCTCTATCGAATTCCGACACTTGCTGGTAAGCATTTCTTCTTATTATTCGAGGCGTAACACGATATTCTGAGCAAACCCCTACCTTACAAAGCGCTTTCCGAACGAGAAATCCACTACACAACTTTTCTTTTATGCAGTGCTTCAGATGTCGTTTCTCTCTCCTACTTCGTCTAAATGAGCTGAAATACTACTCATTTGCATATCTTAACATCTCCTTCCTTTCAAGTGATTTTGACGGTTGTCAGATCATTCTTTCCTTGTGTTTCAATTTTAATGGCCAGCAGTGTATTTTTGTTCAAGAAAAATATTAATGTTTTTTTCCAGTTGACATATGTGTAACACACTTTTGTTAAAGTAGTATTACTCATGAAAAATATTTTATGCTTGGTACCTGGATTATTAAATTTTAAAAATAAATCCGTGTGAGAAATTAAATGAAAAGTTTAGTATTATATTTGAGTTTTAACATCTTGTACGCTTTATGTAACATTTAAAAATTAATTATAACTTTAAAAAATGAATGGTTATTTTATAAATAAAATAATTAAAATAATGAAAGCTTAATTTCGTTCTCCGTCATTTATTTTCACTCTTTGCTATTTCATTTTCTAAACCCTTCTTTCTCTCCTAGAAGGCTAATTTTGCACTTCACTTAAAATTATATTCAAAAGTTGGTCTTCAGTAAAAAAAGTTTATCCTTCCAACTGAATTGTTCCATGCGAAGAACGGGTATACCAGCTAGTAATTTCATACAAGCTATTATTAAATTGCATGAGATTATATATTGACATCCTAATATCATTTTATTTTGCATACAAAGTTCAAAACAGTCAATAAGCTATTAGTAAGTGACAAAAAAATCTTAAAAATAACCGGATGTGAAGATAAAAAAAAAAGTTCACGACATACTGCCCTAACTTAAACAAAACACCACGGAAGGACTTAGAGACTCAGAATATCAACCCACTTCTTCCAAACCGCAATTCTCCATTTGAGCAAAATTAAGACTTAAATAACGCGACCGTGATAATTTGGTTATCCCCGATCCGTTTCAATAATAAGAAGAAAAGTTTAAAACCTAACAAATTGTGAACGATTTTTGATTGGATTGAGGGTATTTTTTCATAATGTGAGGATAAATCAATAAGCAGATAACAAACCGATATGCGAGTTCGGGAATTAGTAGTAAATCTATTCCAAATTATAAAAAGGTGACTGAGATTGCTTATTGGAGATGAAACATGGGTTCATCACTATCAATCTGAATCGAAATTAGCCTCAAGGTTATAGCAGTATCCTTCTTCACATTCAAAGGGCAAATTCAAGCTGGGGCTGGTAGGGCTATGCTGGCGTTGTTTGGAAGCTCTCAAGTTTTCCTTGCTTAGTTTCGGAAATGGAGTGCAGTTGTGTATGTAACATTCCGTCGAGTCCGAAGACTGATGCAGCAGTCTTCGGGAAACTCAAAGAGTTTGGGATCATTGTCTCCGAGTCAATGTATATTGTGTGGAGAAATAAACACGCTTTGCGAGTAAATATATTGTTTCCCTTTTTTTTATCGGCTTTTGTAATCTACTTACTGGCTAACCCTTACATTATAAATTAGGACTTTTTTTTAAGAAAAAATGTTTCAACATTAATATGAGCGTCTTTGGC
Organism: Nephila pilipes; assembly: GCA_019974015.1. NCBI lineage: Eukaryota > Metazoa > Arthropoda > Arachnida > Araneae > Nephilidae > Nephila > Nephila pilipes. The sequence continues at coordinate 836,337 of BMAW01022663.1, forward strand.
ATATATATACCAACACATTTTACTATGCAAAGTGTTTTTGCTTGAATTAGTATATTTACTAATATATTCCACATCTCATTTCCGAATACGTAAAATCATATAATTCTACGCTTTCAAGTGAAAAGTTGGGTGTTAATGCTTCTTAAATTTTAAGAATATACTGCATAATTTAAAAAAGGATTATAGTCCTTTATTATTCTAGATCCCTTATACTCCATTTAATCAATCAAGTAAGTACTGTATAATAATTTCGCTAGGCGAAGGTGTGGAGTCATAAGTTCTGTTGACGACTTCATCACCTGGCCGTGGTACACTGGCTGTGGTTAACGAAATATTATGTCGGGTAGAAACAGTTATCCGTTTATTCACGGAATTGATCGTTTATTCACGTCACACTTAGAAGCAATACGAGAACTATGGGCGTTGAACCTCGTCATTTTAAAACTCGATCAAGTTACGAGAACGACACCTAAATTGGCACCGCCATTTCCCAAACTTCCAAATCACGTCAACAAGAAGACTTGGAGCCTCGAAAGATTCAACATGCATCATCGCGTTATACGAATATGATTGAACTTTTGGTGGCATCAGAAACCGAATCCACGATCCCGCAGAAACAACTCCGACCATGACCACTCGGCTACTGCTGCCGCTGCAGACAACCGGAAGCGTGTACAACAAAAACAATAATTGTTTAACAAACAGTAATTTACGAAAGCGGGTTCGATCTTTTTTTTTTCCCTTAGAAAGACATGTCGAATAGAGAATGTGATGCACGTTAAATCTATCGGGGCTCAAAATCTTCACATTTGTGTGATATGTAGTGTAGGGTGACCGATCTTGTCCTCTGACCATGGCTCATAGCAAAGAGATGTATTGACTGTGGCTAGCGGATCAGTAAAGAATAGACAGAAAAATGTTCAGTAAATAAACTATACGATCTTTTAGTACTATGGAGAAGTTTTTGTACCAAAAATTAACTAATTTCTGGCTTTCAACAATAAGTGAAAAACATAACTTTCAATGTTCTTTTAAAAATAGATTAACTTCTACTAGTTAAATTTCAGGTAACCTATCACGATGAATCGCAATAGTTTGCGAGAATCGAGGAATCTAATTTCGTATATTTAAAGAACACCTCTTCCCTAGAAACACTCATGATCGATCGCGAAACACAAATTTTAAGTCAATATTTGAATTTCAACAGAATTCACCTTTCGGATTTTCTCAGACAAAAATCAACACCCGGAGTCCCTGGAAAAACGAAAGGAATGCAAATGCACAAAACAGAAGCCCTGCGCATATTATATATATATATATGTACAACGTTTCTCAAAAGTCTAGACTTCTTAATTGACGCAATATTTTTCCCGAAAACGACACTTGCCGCTCCAGAAAATGATTCCCGGATAAGCCCCCTCAAAAGGGTGGGCGGAATCTATTCGCACTTTTCTCCGGATGTGACATTTTCCGGAAAATTCCCGCCTTCTCTCCGGGAAAAAGTGGTTAAAGGTCAGAGGTTGTCCGGGGGTAGCTGAGTTGGGGATGGGGCTCTCGCAGACGACCGCCCAGACCTGACCGAATTGGCTGCGTGCCAACTCCGCCAGAGGACACTGCCTCCGAGCGACGAGCCGCCCTTAACGGAAAGTCGTCTGCCACTTGTGTGTCTAGGACAGTCAATGAACACGTGATCTTAAAAAAAGACATTTTGTCGGGAGTAAATGGTACTAGAAAATTCGAGTACAATTGGAGGTGTCCGCCGCTATGACTCCTTTCGTCTATAAAATGTTTGACGTTCTGTACAAAATATTCTTGGCGAGTGTTCCTGAAAATTGGCCAGACATCCTCTTTCATCCATCCTTATTTTGGGAATCAATTTCCCAGAATTTCCCCCCCCCCGGAAATTTCGAAAGGTATTAGGATTCTAATAAGAAAGACAAAAATAAAGATAAAAATGCCTAACATCTTTCAGAAACTGAATTTAACACTCGCACGTCTCATTCATGTTTTAGTGTAATCTTGAAATATATATATGTTTTACAACATATACACAATACTACTTAAATTTTTTATTCATTCTAGATTTAAAACAGATAAGAGGGGGGGGGGACCAGGGAAGTTCATGCCATATATATAAAAATAATTATTTTTTTATCTGAAAATATTAAGGACAACTTTAATTAAACAAATGGAAATTTTAAAATTATGAAGTTGTAACAGAACAAACAATGGATTTTCGGTTTTGAGTGTCGTAATTTTAATAAGGTGAACAGGACGTCATTTCAGTTGGTACTTCTAATTTCATATGCCCATGCAGGTATTTTCACGAGGGAAATTATTGTATTCAGGACTCGTACCCACGACTTAAAGCTCGTGATCTTTCTTTTACGCCTCCGTGTTTACAAAGCGAAAGTTCATTCGAAAATAATATCTTAATGTAGCTTAAAATAATCTTCTGAGATGGCAGTAAAAGTATTTGAATACATCTTTCTGTCATTTACTCGAGAAGAATAACCATGCAATGATGAGGTCGGCACGTGAGCTGGTACCCCCTCCCCCCTCCTTTCCGCATCCATACCACATCAATGAAAATATATGAAAATGTAATAATAAAACGATAAAGTTAAATACACTGGTAAAATAATAGACTGAAAGTAATCGAAAGTTGTTTCATTTCTTATAAATTTGCTGACTTCATGATTTTGCCGGTCAAATGTGAGCGAAATAGTGGTATGTTCGAGTCCTGACACTGGCAAGACTCGTTGAGCGGAATAATATTGGATGATGCACTTTAAATGGAATTTAGTCTAAAGTGGAGTGGTCAGTAATTTAAGAGAAATGGGGCACCTGTTCAGCATTCGTTTTGCTGATCATTTAACAATGGTTGAAATTTACGTGGACCATCGCCCATAATATTCGCGTTTCTCTAATGCAGTGTAACTTAAACTATACGTGGTGACCCCAAATATAGTCACCAAGACTTAATTTAGATACATGAATTTAAAGAAACGTTAATATCGGATTATTCATTATCTTTAATTTAATATATTACGTTTTCTGTGCAGTGCAATTGTAAAATAGTAATACTGGTTAAGTTGATCTGTAAATCGTGTGTTACGTATCAAAAAATACCACTAAGCTCATTATTATTGCGGTGCCGCTTTGCAATTTCAGCATATTTCGGAATTAAAATATAACCGCAAAAACATTATATGTTATGTCCTTCGCCATTTAATCGAATATGACGCCGCTGCGATTTTGGTGTGAAAAACTTTTCTAGAACAGTCAGTTGTTTTCGTCACAAGTGTGTACATCGCAAGATCAATACAAAATTGTATTTCACCGCAATATTCGAATTAAGTTGATATTTATTTCAGAATTATTACTAGAGAAGTTATTTTATTAATATTTTAAAATAACCTTTTTTACCCATAGATAATAAAAAATGAGTATTTCCTTTTAATTTAAAAATAATGTTTTTATAAAAATTAATTTAATTAGAAAATTTAAATTTATTTATTTTTTTAAATTGAATGAGAAGTTAAACAACAATTTATTTCCATCTAGGCTTGCGTTTGGTAAGGAGGTGGTCGTTTGAAATTTTTAAGCTTTGGAATGAGGTCGCAAAATTAAGACGTGAGACGTTGAAAGCAAAACCAGACCTGACTTTCTGCAGGAATACCTGTTTCTGGATGATAAAAACCTAATAATCAATTAATAGGCTGGTTTTCATACAAATCGTTCAACAATAAATCTGATTATTTACATTAGCCAAATTGTAAAGGATGCTTAGAATAACCGAAACATTTTAGCAGCAGTTTTTATTGGTTTTAAAAGCGCATACGACTTGGTATGGAAATAGAAGCTGTATTAAAAACTACTTAATGTTGGAGTTGTTGGAAACATGCTTAGGTGGATCAGGTATTTTACTGACGTTTTTGGATGATCAGATTTGGATTTGATTGCTCAAATTTATAAGCTGCAAACATGACTGCCACGGGAGGCAGTTGCAAGTTGTAAACTATTTAATTTATACATATATGACTTCGTTCCTGCTTTAAAGACCGCAAGAGATGTCAATTGTTTGATTTTTGCTGATGATCTTGTCATTTGAACACAGACACCAAAGCGAAATGCGGGAACCCTTGATAAAAAAAGAAAATTAATCAGGCTTTTGATATTTTATCAGATTGGTGCATAGAAAATGATTTTGAATTTGGTGAAGACAACCACATCCAGTTCATCTCACTGACCCAATCAAACACTCCTTCTTGATCTAAAATAAAGGAATAAGGCTCTTACCCACACTAACAAGTTTAATTACATGGGAGTGACGTTTGACAATAAACTGAATTAAAAATCACATATTGAATCAATTTCAAGTCGCTTTCAAAGAAGAGCGACTGTTCTAAAGCGTCTAGCTGGATCTCTATGAGGGTGTGATATCAATTTTGAATACTATCTACAATATTCCCTTTGGCGTGGTATGGAAATTAGGAGAGGGAGTGCCAGGTGTCGTCCTCGACATTTGAACGAGGTTCAAAATTATGAGGTTCGTCGCCAATAGCACTCGTGTTGCTTCTAGAGGAACGTTAATAAAACCAATCTAATCTTTAACCCGTTCGCTCCCAGCGTATCACATGTGATAAGCTCGCGTTTCCTCTCCTGTGACCAGTGTATCACATTTGATACGTTCCGTGAGTGTCTTCTACGGCCCAACGTATCAATAGAGATAAGCTTGATGAGAACGTTTTATTTGATTTTTTAATATTACAATATGGAGTTACAATACCCTCAAAATCTATATAGATAGATTAGTGGGAGTGTTGACCTTGATGATATGAGCTCAGATTTCACTTCTGGCTATCAGGAGGAGGGGGGAGTAATTGTTAAAAGCATGTGTTGCGGCGCGGCTCTTTAAATGTAATGACATGATTTAAAGGGTGCACTTGCTTTCGGTTTGCTTTTTTCTTTCTTGCTTTCTTCTTAGAAGTTCGAATGAGAATTTATGGATGTTTTTGGGGATTAGGGCTTTTAGTAGCAGATGCTCTCAGCTGTTCGTTTCATTCGTTCGGTTTTTATTTGTAACGACAGGCATGACGAAAAGAAAGTATTTATCTGATACTGAGATTTGCAAACTAATGAATGAATCTGACAGTAATGTTAGCGAAAATAATCCAAATCTATAGACATTAAAGTAAAAAAAAAAAAAAAAAAAAAAAAAAAGGACGAAGAAGATGTGCCCTTTGCTCAAAATCTTGCGGGAAGCGTCAAAATATGTGTGAAAACATGTGACGTTGGACTATGCATTGATTTTTTTTTATATATATAAATGTACCATACAGCAAAATAAGATTTATTTTTTGTATCTATATGTTCCAGGTAATGGTACATCACTACGCCATGAAATTTATGAACCAAATGTAAATATATTTTGTATTTTCTTAAAAGATATGATTTTTATGTAATTATTATTTAATGTAAGAACATAGAAGTTTCGATTAATTCTTTTTTTCTTTCGTATATATTAAGTTTAATGCATTTTAAATAATATATGCAAATATCAAAATATTTTAATAAATAGCCGATTTTAGAGGAATTTTTTTCACGAATTAGGCTTAATATCTAAAATCGTCTGGGCACAGCGTGACACTCTGTGGCAAGAAGCCGAGGGCCCAGAGAAGCACTCCTTTTTTCTCCCATAGGTAGCGAAAGGGTTAAGACTTTTATACTACCTTTTATTACTTATTGCTGTTAACCACCCATTAAGGCAGCTTGAGTTTGAGAAAACTAGAACTTTTACAAATGAGTAATTGTAAAAGTTCAATTGCGTGTGTGCATTGAAATGTAATTGTATTGAATGTTTCAGAGACTGGCAATTTCTAGTTGACACAAAACCACATTTTTGTTTGATTATTTATTAATATTGCTTCAAGAAGCGGTATAAGGGCTATTGGTGACGGGTCTCATCATTTTAAACATCGATGACATCTGAACCCCTCTCTCAAAACTTCCACGCCGCTTCAAGGGGTAGATTGGGATCTATATAAATTTTGCTACAGATGCATCAGTTCCGCTACATCGCGAGTCTTTTGTGGAATCATGATTCAAACCCACGACTCGAAGGAAAGAACGACAGCCACAAGCTCGCAATCATACCGTTCGCTACAGTTGCCACGAACACAAAAGCACAAAGATATCGCGAGCATCAATGTTAGTTTTAGTTTAGCTTTTATTAATGTTGCACTAGAAGCAACACGAGGGCTATTGGCAATGGACTTCGTAATTTTGAACCATGGTCAAGTGACGAGGACGATACTTGATATAGCAGCACCTCTCCTAACTTCCACACCACGCCAACGGGAGGACTTTAGGCCCCGACAGATTTAACGTGCATCAGCCTCGGCTACACGGCGGGTCTTTGGCGGCCAAGGATCGAATCCACGACTGAACGAAAACTGCAGGCCACGAATCCGAAGTCATGACCACTAGGCTACCGCGATCACATCGCGAGCATCAATGAGATAGTGTGGTGTTGTATGGATAGTGATATTATCTTTTAATGGCGTAAGAGCCAGATGTGGCTATGCTGCGCATCACCCGTGTTTATCTAAAACAGTAAACTCTATGGGAAAGAAAAAGATCACAGGGCACCCTCAGAGTCATGATGCCCGTACCTACCTGAAGAAGGTAAGTTCCTAAGACCCTCCCAATCTGGATTACCAGTCCCCTGATATAATCCCCAGGGGCAAGGTGCCCGATTATACCCTCAGACATAGGATACCCCACCATTTTGGCCACCTGTTACGATGTGCATGAGCTACTGTGAGACTGTTCTTTCAAACCGGGCCACCACATGGGTGAATGGTGATGTGGTAAGGAAGTTGGAAGGGTTTGGTGACAGAGCTCTCCTCATTTACATATAGTCTGGATTCAAAGTTCTGAGGTTCACATCTCCAATAACTTTCTTGCTTCTCTCGATAGAGACTTTATTTCAAAATTTACGAATGTATAATTTTTTTGAATTCATTGATTGCTTAACTAATTTCGCACTAAGAAGCAATGCGGAGGTTACTGGCGACGGATCTTGCAGAAATGAACCACGTTCTAGTGACCAAGACGATATCGGAGAAGGCACCCCTCTCCAAAGTGAGTAAGATATATCCTTCGTTAACGTTCCTAATTTCTTCGACCTGTTTAATGTACATCAGCCTCACAGCGCAATGGTTCTGCAGTGGCATCAAGACTCGATTGATTGTTTATCAACTTCGCACTTTGAAACAACAAGAGGACTAATGACGGCGGACCTCGTCATTCTGAGCTTCGATCAAATGACAAGGAAGAGAACTGAGCCTTAACTTCCCTCTCCAAACCTCCACACGGCTCCAATGGAAGGACTTTGGACCTCGGCCAGATTAACGTGCATCAGCCGAATTACAAGGCGGATCTTCAGTGTCATTAGGGCTAGGAACCACAACTCGACGAAAATAACTCTGGACCCGAACCACGCTACCTCGGTCACGCACCAACATTCAAACTCACGACACAACTGAAACAGCGCAGATCATGAGCTCGTGACTAGGCAACCGTGGCCACAAATGTTTTGGAAGGATCAAGGCCTTGAAACAATCGATTCATAGATCTGGGATCCACTGACGGTTTCTGCTCAAATAATCACAGCGACATTTACCACCTTTTTAATTCGGTTTGTTTTGAGTTAACATCCATCAGAGAGGAGCTACTAGTAATATTTCTCGCTATTTTGAACCATAATAATATGTTGAAGGCGACAGTTGATAGGTGTACTTGACTCCCTCTAACTTCCATATCACACCACATGTTGTGACACATTTGCATTTAATGTACATCAGCCCTCATTATTTCATAAAATGGTCTTTGGTGAAACCAGAAGCGAAACCGATGGCTCTTTACAAATGTCACCGGCAATTAAGATCACAATTATCTGCCATTAAGTTGCATAACGGTCTTTGTTTGGTTTCATGATGCCTGAACAAGCTATCTATCGGTTACCGACCAAGCTTGCACAGTCCTGTTGATTCTACATCAGAAGTAATTGATATGCCCCTCGCCCAATATATGTCTCGTTTTTTTTTTTTTTTTTTTTTCCCTTAAAAATAGCTGCAAAAACACAGATATTCTTGTTGCAATGTTTGGACGGCTGTTATAACATATAAAACCGATGTGGGCGTCATTTCTCCATTGTAGTTTAACCATTTATACTTAAAAAAAATCAGAACTTTAGTTCTGAAGGAATTTAAACTTCGAAAACAATGGAAGCGATTTTGCGTACGATTTCAAAAAAAGCGTTGCTGTTTAATTCTATTTTTCAGTAAAAACTACATTTCTGTATGATAAAAAAGAAGCGACAGTACAAATTTTACAATGTGTAGTTGTGGTAGAAATTTTAAAGGCTGTATTACGTATAATATTGTTATGATCTATGCCAGTATATTACACCAGAAAAAGAGGCAGCGGTAGCCTAGTGGTTAAGGTATCGGACTCGCAGCCGGCGGTTTTCGTTCAATCGTGGGTTTGAGCCTTGATACCACAAAAGACCCACCGTGTAGCCGGGGCTGATGCACGTTACATCTGTCGGGGCCTAAAGTCCTCCCGTTGGTGTGGTGTGGATGTTAGGAGAGGGGGGTGCCAGCTCAGGTGTCGTCCTCGTCACTTGATCGTGGTTCAAAATTACAAGGTCCATCGCCAATAACCCTCGTGTTGCTTCTAGAGCGACGTTAATAAAAATCTAAACTAAACGATGCATTGATTGGGAAATAATTCACCCATGTGCGTGTTGCACCTGCTTGCCAGAATTTTCGTTCTCCTGGTGAAATATTTAAATGTTATATTTTTTTTTTCCGACTACGTAACATGATTCAAATTTGAAACAAAGTTTTGAAAAAAAAGAAAAAAAAACCCACACTTTTGGCTCATATTCTGAAATAATGGTAGTTATTAATTTAACAGTTAGTTTTAAACTTCTTTCCATAATCATAAGTGTGTAAATAATATTTATTTTCATTTCATTTTCAGATGTTTACTCCGATATGTATACCGTCCATTGGTCAGTTCTAGAACTGACTATCGCCAAACGCTAAATACAAATAAAGTCAATATTAGGTACGTAGGAGAAACATAAATAGGTGAATGAAAAATGATATTAAAAACTCAGGCAAATGATATATAACATACAAATGTGATTCGGAAAATAATAACCATAAAAGACTGAAATATCTTGAAATAAATCGCAAGGCTTCTTCAAAGATAAAACAGATTTTGTTGTTGTTGTTGACATGTTGAGATTCATTTAATATTTGAAGTAAATTTTAGGACGGATTTACGCTTTTAAACTGAATGCTGTTAATTTTTTTTTTCTTATGAAATTCAAGTTTGTTAAATAAAATGATTATTTTTTCCAACAATCCATATAATTCTTGTCTTAAATGAAGATTTTACGCAACTCTTGCGAATCTGGTTCAAATCCAAACAAAAACCCGAAAGCTTATCACAGTCTCACGGTTAATTAATATTTGATTTCAAAATAACTTTTTGTTCTACACATGTATGAAAGCAAATAAAATATATTTGCAGTGATTTACCACGCAGTGCTTCGCATAATGAAATTTTGAAAAAGATATTTTAAGCTTATTTCTTTCACAGCTTTTTTTCTGTTAATAAAAATTTATAGTTATTCAAATCCCACCCTTTTAGGAATAATTAGCTCTGTGAATTCAGAACAGGGAGACCAGCTGTTTGGAATTCCTCGAGTAAATACATTTTTTTTTTTTTTTAATCTTTTATCTGGCATGAGAATTTTAAGGCTGTAAATTCGCCGAAATCAACCGTAAAACTTGTAAGTAAACAAATTTTTACGCTCCCTGGGTTGATTTAATGTTATTTTATTTTCATTTTATGCCTCTAATGTAATTTTTATTCTTTATTTTGTGTTTATGATTCAAGATTTCGATTAAGCCAAACATAATTTAGGCAAAAACAGAAGAACAAAAACAAATGACAAATTTACGATGAGTTATTTATGGCTATGAGTGGGAGTAAAAACAAACTAATTTTCCATTTTAAGCTCACTGCATCAGTCTTTAAGGCTGAAAATGTGTTGACAGAGCCCTGTTGGAGTGAATAAAATGGATTTATAACAGTGGCGTGACTTGTATCAAAAAATCCCCATGGATAGAACATAGTGCAGGGAACATGGATAGACCTAGAAATCGAAAACTACAAAATACTGAAGATCCTGAATCCTTATTGAGAGATGCTCGATAAAATTTATCGCAGGATGAGATTAGGACATTATATCATTCCCCACTAAACCACACATGCAAGCGTAGCGAAAGGAGATTTCGCCCAATTACTGATAGTAACTTTCAGTGCACAACCGCTATCTTTCAGATACTGCTACACGGTAATACTGCTTTATAATAAACCAAGATTCGGCTTGAAATTAAAATAGTTTAATCACCTATGCATGAGGCGATTCAAAACGTGCCTGTGATTTATTAACATCGCACTAATATATAGAAGAAACACGAGGCTATTGGCGACGGACCTTTTGTTTCATTCTGAACCACGGTCAAGTGACGAAAAACACATCTACGCTAGCATCCCCCCTCTCCAAACTTCAGCGCCACACCAATGATATTAATTGGATCCTCGTAACATTTAATGTACATTAACAACGTTACACGGTGGGTCACTGGTGGTATCAAGACTCGAACTCGCGGATTGACGGAAGTAAGGCCGGTCACGAGTTCGTGACCATGAGCGCTCGGTTACCGCAGCCTACCCATGTTAGGAATGGGTAATGGTAATGATGTAACTCCTCCTCCCAGTAGCATTGCAGCACTGCTTCATTTTTCCAAATCCCATAAGTATAACGCCCTTCGCATTTGATAAATTCGTCGCCATATATATAACTTTTCCGATAAGACAGTTAAAATCATTTTCATATTCTTTGAAGTAGACTCAATCCATTGTTCTGATTGTTGCTTGGTTTTCGGAGAATGAATTTAATGATTGGATCCATGCAATTCTCTATTTACCTGTATTCCATTAAGCCAAACAAATAATCAAATGATGAATCCAGATCTCCTTAACAGTAAAAAACCAACTAAAAGTGACTATCATAATTCGTCGTGGTAGCGGTCAAGTATTGATTTGGCGGCCATTTGCTGCGAACTCAAAACTATTCCATGAATTAGTGTCAAGTTTGTTTCAGTGCCGTTTAAGAGATGGCAACACACAGTGGTAACACCAACTTGCCTTAGCAACGCTAACTATCATCAAAAAAATTTTTTAATGTTCACTGTATGTGTTTCCCGCAAATCTAGCTTTCATTGAAAGCAAACACTCCTCTCCTCCTCTCTTCTACAAAAAAGTTATTAACATTACACGTTTATTAAAGTTATTAATTGTTACACGAACGTGAACTAGCGTCCCTTGAAAAATGTTTCATGGACGCATTCTATTACATTTATCTTCAATAGGTTTCGACAATTGGATTGGTTGATGGATCGCATTGGCACAAGATTTAGCCAAATATAAATGAAACGGATGTCGGTTTTATCTGTAATCCTAAAGTAATTTTGCAAATTTTTCGGTACGTTAACATGCTATTAGAATGGTTGGACGCCGGAGTAACTTTACTGGATTGGCGTTAGCACCTTTTAATCGCTGGGACGCAGATTTGCTTACAGCTTCTTCTTGTTCAGGTTACATTTGCATTCTTGGCGCTCTTTTTCTCCCAATTAGTCACAACAGGAATGCTATTTTAACGTTTGAGGAGCGGCCCCTTCAAAACGCGCTAGGGCGTTTGCGTTTTATTTTAAATCATGTATTATCTGATGAAAGTTATTTGTATTGGTGTATTTTCTATCACCTATTAAAATTTCTTTCTTCTTTTCTGAATCATCCTTCTTAAAATGAAATTACCCGATGAATATTTGTGGAATGTCTTACTGAAATATTACTTTCGAACTACAGTCAAATTTTTAAAAATAATAAATAAATTTACAAAATGAAGGAAATCATACATCACTGTTCCATAGCAGAAACTGTTCGATTTAATTTGCTTTGTAAAATAAAACAAGTACTATAAAAAAATTTAAAGTCAATTCCTACTTAGGTCAACAAAGAAATTTTTCATTTTAGTTACCTTTTATTAAATACTTACAATTAATATAAATATGTACATACATATGACAGAATTATAATATTAAGTGGCAAAAGAAAATTTTTTTCCAGCGATCTACACGCTTCGTCACTGATGGTATTTATTCCTAAATTTATATCCTGTTAAATATCTTATATGAGAGAAATTTTTTTCTCCCAAATAAAACTAAAATTAATTATTTGAAAATGAAAAAAAAAAAAAAAAAAATTATGCTTCGACGAGATTTGATCCGAAGGCAAGAAGATTCTACGCCGACCTCTACCAACTTTGCCATTGCAAGACAAATGACACAGTAGAATCATTGGCTTGCTTCTTAATTCATACGGTAAATTAAATGGTTGGAATGCTGTTTAGCCCAACCACCCTTGGCGACAGGAATTATTTGGTCGTATTTTGCCAAATGTGGCTACCCTGGTCCACTTCGCGGACTTAATGTTCAGCCAAAAAAAAAAGTCGCCAAGTTTGGCAATTTTTGAAATCATTTTTTATTTCTACATTTTCATCAATTGGACTTATTTAATATTTGAAAAAACTATATTAACATCAAGTGTCGTCGACTACAAGTTTTTAAAAAATGTATTTGAACTGGAGTGGGTGAATAAAAAGTATTTTATTAACAATTGAAAAGTAATATAGGAAATGAGCTAATAGTAGGAATTTAATTTTAAAAGAATATTCCTGCTATCAATTTTTGACCGAAACAATGACCTTTAATCACAGTCATTAAGTATCTTTCATTTAAATCAAGATCAGATGACGAGGTCGAGGCCTGAACATACACCCCTCTCTCCACATTCTCGTGAGGATTTTAAGCCCCGACAAATTTAATTGCATCAGCCTCTTAAAACGATAGATCCTCCGTCCATGGACTCGCAACAATTACTACTCGGCTACCGCGGCCACATATAATTACCCTTCACTTAAAATAATGCAACTGTGTCACCGGCAATCTGGGGTGCAAAGGAAAAGTAAGAGCATCTGACATCTTATTTCGCTAGTATCGCAGCGAGAAGAAAAGCCAAGATGGCAAATATATCCAACCCTAAAGAAAAAGAATTTTTAGGACACTGCGTAGCCATTCAACAAGAAAAGAGCATCTCCCACTCAAAGGCACGAAGATTTGTTGACGTCGTTTTCTTTTTTCGAATCAATCAAAGAGACGCAGAGCCTATAGATAGGCTTGTTTATCCGAGATAATTGAAAAATCTTTTATTGTGTTGAAACAGCGGAGATGCTTTTCTAAACTCGGAGATCGGAAATGCGTTTGATTAAACAAGCGGACAATCAAACCGACTATAAATAAAACCATTGAAAATTAAATTGGACGAGAGAAAAACAACCGTGAAAAAAAAAAAAGAAAGATTTTTCCTCGTTCATGATCGCCATTTGCAGAGAATTGAGGCAGTGTCTGGCTTGACAGATGCTGTCTCGTTTTCGCGAATTCGGATACTTTGTATCAGACATTCACAAATGATGAAAGGAGAGAACAAAGCACAAAGTTGTTGAATGAAAAATACATAATTCAGGAAAGAGATTCTTTTTCACTGAACTATGCGAACCGATGTTGAGTCGTTGTCTAGGCTTTGCTTCTATCACTTAGACTAAATTTCTTTGATAATTTAATTAAAATAATTTAAAAAAATTTTTTTTTTTGCTTCACTGATGGAATATGCAGACGTATACCTTGCAGGTTGAGCTGCTTCAATATTGGTTTCGCTTCATATACGAGGAGGTTCAAAAAGTACCCGTGTTAGAAATGGGAACGGGGTAACTCATTGTAACAATACCCATTGATCGATTATCCTTTTCCTGAGAAGGCCATGAGTACGACCCCTTTCCTATCCCCAAAAATCGTAGTGGTAACATTTCCGCACATCATTGGCTTCTTTGAAGCAGATTTACCGGAAACAATTCATTGTTTCGATTGTCGTTCGGTTTCCAATTTAAATTGATAAATCCAGATCTCAATGTCAGTGACAACATGATGTAGTAGCTATCAAATTTTGAATTGGAAGCAAATGGCTACTAAATCAAGCTAACCTGTGAATCAATGCCCAATTGTTTAGGTGCTTTTTAACAAATGGCAGCACACAATTTGCTTTAACAACACTATCTATCATCAAGGAAAGGTATTTTTTAAACCAACTTCGTACATATTTAAAGAAAAAAAAGAGAGGTGGGGGGACAATCAAACATGCTTCTCACATAAAACAATAACAATGTTCGCATGACCTCTATTCAGCGGAATGAAGCATTTATATTTTATTGAATGTTTTTTGGTTGCCATTTTCTGCCTCCAAGATCCGCTAACTACAATCAATATACCTCGTAATTTTAAGCCACTGTTAGATGACGAAGATGCCCCTCCCCCACACTATTTTCCTAACTTCCATGCTTTAGATTTAAAAGGCTCCGCCCCTTTTACACGATAGATCTTTTGTGGAAACAGGTCTCTAATATGCGGAGCAATTTAATTATCGTCCTCCACCTGCTCGTTTTAATGATTATTCATTTACCTCATGAGAACTTTCTGGTGAATGTTTTGTTTGGCAAGATGTGAAACTCATCAGTTCAGAAGTTGGTTCTCTTACTTTATTGTGTTTGAAACTGCGAGATTCATTGCTCATTAAACTTTGGATAACTTTAGTTTGAGACCTGATTCCACAAAGTCCATCGTTAGGTGGAGGTGAAACCCAATACATCTGTTGGACTCAAACATTAGATTTGAGTGGAAATTTTGAGAATGGGATACCAGCACGAGGTTTCGATAAGCCATCAAACAGTGGCTAAGAAATACGAGTCCGTTGCAATAAACCTCGCTCAGCTTCTGAGTGATATTAGTAAAAAAATCAATCAATTAGGCAACTTTATAAGTATTTTAAACCAGCTCTTCCCAACCGAGGAGGCCGTAACGGGATACACGAAAAGAAAACCAGAAATGGCGGTCATCCGGCTAAAAAGAAAATTTCAAAAGATTGAAACAAAATTTTAAAACGTAGGTAAAGGGTTTTTTTACTTATGTTACGAGTTGTAATATTGGATTCATATCAGTAAGATCTTCAATGAAAGAAGGGTTACGCCCACTGGAAGGATAGTATTGTCCTTCTCTCGTTTGCATCGTACAAAAAAGGTAAAGGGTTGCATCCACTGGGACATTCCTAATTTGCATAAAAACTTAAATAATGAAGCAAATTAAATCCACATTTGAAATTTTATTCATCCTTTTTGAAGCCTAATATTTCAAGACTTTGTAATTCAATAATCTTAAATATCCCACTGATATATCTTTCCTTTTAATCTGTGTGTTAAAATTTGTTAACTTAGTTCAAAAATAAAAAAAAAAATTAAAAAAATGTTTTCTCTTGCAAAGTTTAATACCAAAAGTTCTAACCTTTTTTTCTTTTTTCTTTTTTTTTTAAAAAAAAACTATTCAATTAAATTTTAAAATAAAGCAAATGACATAATGACAACGGAATATAAATTTGATTTATTTATTTATTAGGAATTGGAAAGAAAAATCTCGACCATGTGACCAGAGCGATACCTGTCCCATGGGTGGCTAAAAATTATATAATGAAAAAAATATAGAGACAATTTTACTTAAACCAATATACACCTTTTTTGGAGAAATTTCGGAATCTATAATGGTCGCAAAAGATTAGAGGATAAGGGATGCCAGAAAAATTCGGGGTTGGAAATACGCGTAAGGAAAGCGGATCAATTGGGGGTACGCGGACTGAAAGAGTTTGTGATATGTTGCTTGGAAGGAAAAGGATTATCAAAATTAACATGATTTGTAAATCACACAATATACAGTAGGTCTATTGTGTGCTTTATTGTATATAATTTACAATAAATCACACAATAGACTTATTCCACAATTTTTTAAAATTATTTCAATATTGACACTAGCTACCGACTCTGTATAAAATGTTTATCTTTATTTAATCCACCAGTCTTTTGGAAAGAATTTATTCGTGTAAGCGAGTTACAAAAGGTACAACTTTTTTGATAGCATAAAGAGATAAAAGAAGCGATAAAAAAATGTCAAGAGGTTAATATTTAACAATCGATTCTTAAATGGAAATTTCTCAGCATTCGCAGAAAAGATATAATCTATGTTACATTTATATTTATCAAATATTTTTATTAATAATTTATTGATTTGTGTAAATAAAAATGTTCCATAGCGGACATTAGTTTGTGCTTAAAATTTATAAAGCAATTTAAGATTTTGTTTCTTCGAGAGCTAAATCTTTCGAATGAAATATATTCCAAGAGTATAAAGTTCAGAAGTCTCATTATATATATTTAAAACGCGTAAAATAAGCAAAAATAAATAAAAATTGTTAAAATGAATTTACAATACGCACTATTACAATAAGTTAAATAGTTCAAAGAACCCTGTTGTGTTCAAAATTAGTATAAGCGAATTGTTTCAAAACTCATTTTGAAAAATGAAAAATGATTTACTGTTATTATTTTATCCGAGTCAAAATTAGATCAATTTTCCCTACATAATGACTTAAAAAATTAAATTTTTTTTTACTTTGTTGCAGAGTTTTATTTTAATACATAAAATTAGAAGTTTATTTACGTATACCGTTCATGTTTGCTTTCATCAGTAATGAATTTAGTTTTCAAAAATATGTGATGATAGCTAAAATTCTGTTACTGATACATTTACATTAATTTTCGAAAAAGGACTGAAAATATATGTTCAAAATATTCAGAATTTGAAGGTAATTGTGAAAGGTCCCCAATGTTTGTTTGAAGCCAACAAACTATTTCTTTTTTTATTATTTGGTTTCTTCTTGGAATGTTTTCGGGCATGCGATTTCAATAATGCAGTGAAGAACTGTGACGTTTTGAATTTCTTTTATATCTTTAATTATTATTTCCGTTTGTGTGTGTGTGTGTGTTTGCAAAATATTAAATCTGTGGAGATTCCAGACATATTCGTGTTATGCCTCTTTTTCTTCGAAGTTCAAAAAGAATTTTTTCCCTTCATTGGCGAAATTTTACACTGACTAATTGAATTTCATGTTAAAAGTTGCAAAAACTCTTCAAATTTAACGCATGCTTTTAAATTTTAATAAATTGTTTGTAATTTAATTTTAAATAAATGTTTACAACTTAATTTTAATCATCATTAATTGATTTAATCTATTTGTTTTTATGATGAATGAACAAATTCTTGGTAATCGAAGAACAAAGTTTTATTACAAAATCTTTCATTCCTGCACAAAGAGGAGCTCGGAATCGATAAAATCGTATAATATGATATGAAAATGATTGACAGTTGCAGCATTGCACAACGACCATTTTCAGTATTTTTCAAAAAAGTCATTTCTCTTGACTTTGTGGCTCTATTACAGTTTATTATTTATCAAAGGGCGATACTGAAAAACAAAGGAAAAAGCACACGATCTTTATTTGTAGAACAAACCACGAAAATTGGATACATTTATAGGAAGTTCAACTAAATTATTTTATGTTTTGTGTGTGTAAGGAGTGGGCAGCATTTTATAACGCCGATCAATCGATCGAGGCAGTAAAAGAATCGGATGGAACATGGCAGACAATTTTATGAGCCCGGTGCACGAGAACAGACGATTTTTATGAAATAACGAGAAAATGACATTTCTTCAAAAGGGAGATGAAGACATCAGAAGACAGCGCGAGAGAGAAGGGGTGGAGAGGAGGCTGTGTCGGCAGCTGGCGTGCATCCCCAAGGTGTACAAAGTCGTCTGCTCTCCCCCCTCCAGGTGCGTGGGCGCGGGAGAGCGCTCTTTTTCCGGGCACCTGTCCCTTCCCCATCCCTCCGCGCATTTGTGGAACACGGCAGCTCTAAATGTCAAGGCCGCATTGATAAGGAAAGAGCAGCAGGCGAAAAAGATGATTCCAATCGAATCTTAGAAACACAGTTTGCATTTTTCGAATCGCCCACCACACCTCTGCCCCCGGTCGCACGTGGAAAGAGCTACTTGTTATCGTTTGCTCTCCGACAGTGGGGTGGGGTGGGGGGGGGTTAGGAGTCCCATCATCGGATGAGAGGCACGAACTGTGTTTGTTTTTATACAAGAGATCGTTCGTTTCTCATTAACCATATTGTTCATTTTGTTATTTATTTTTCATTCCCTTCAATTAATATTGCTCTAGAAACGACAGTAACGGGGGTAGGATGTGAGTTCCGATATAAAAATTTACAGTTCTAGTCATGATTCCAACTCAGACGTCGCGTGGTATTCAGGATAAATGCAGCCAAGCCTCAAATTCCTCACGAGGAGAAAATTTGAGGAATGAGAAGATTAAAACATTTATGTTGTTCAGGTACTCTCACTGAATATCAATGCAATGTCTTGGTAAATGCAATGTCGTTGGTAAATTTCGGGAGAGAATATGACTTAATTGGGGGGGGCGTACCTACCTTTCCAAACTTCTATGCTATACGCTACTCGCTTCTTAGTTCAGAATTGTGGTACCCTAGTGGTCTTGGTCGCAAACACGGAGTCGATTTTGTTTCAGTCGAGTCGTGGACTTGAATCCTAAAACCATTAAAAAAACGGTGTGCAGCCGGTGCTCATACACTTCAAATCTATCGAGGCTAAAAGTCCTCCCAATGGCGTGATGTGGAAGTTTCAGTAGGGGTTTCCAGCTCAGGTGTCATCCTCGTCGCGTGCCGATTTTTATACTGACGACGTCTGACGCCAATAGTCTTGTGTTGATTATAAGGACTGGTTTGATTTTTAAAACGTCGCTCTAAAAGCAAAACGAGGGCTATTAGCAATGGTTCTCATACTTTTGACCCTCAGTCAAATGACGAAGATGACACCTGAGCTGGGACCTCCCTCTCCTAACTTTCGCACCCCGCCATGAAAGCACTTTGAGCCTCGACAGATTTAACGTGTATCAGCACCGACTGCACGGCGAGTCTTTAGTGACATCAAGGTTCGAACCCACGACTCGATGGGAAAACACCGGGTACAAGTCTACGACCATGATCACTAGGCTACTTCGGCCACTGATTCTAAAGGCGATGTAAAAACTAATCACCCAATCACACACCAAAGCATAATAATAATTAGTAACCAATTCCCGATTGTCTATTTCTTCCCAAGATAAAGGTTCTTTAAACATTATCGATAGGCCCATGATTTTGAGCCAAGGTCAGCTGATGAGGACAACGTTTGAAATCGCACCTCACAATAATAAACAGATTTCTGAAAATTTTAGTCGCATCTAATTAATTGTGTCTTAGCGTCACATTAGAAGCAACACGAAGCCTATTGACGACACAGACCTCATCATTTAGAACCTCGGTCAAGTGACGAGGACGTACCTGAGCTGTCACCTTCCTCTCTTAACCTCCATCATACGCTTACAGGGGAGGGACTTCGAAGCTCTACAGATTCGGTGTGCATTCGTCCATACTACCTTTAGTAGCATCAGGACTCAAACGCACGACTCGACGGAAATAACGCCTGGCACACGGGTTCACTACCACAGGGCTACCACAGCCTCATCTTTTTCGCAACATTCATTGCTTTTTCGAGAATAAGCTATTGAAATATCACCAATCGTCTGAAAGAAAACTCAAGTTCTACATTAATCAAATATACAATTCATATCTCGTAATAAAACAATTTCCCTGTGGAAATGTTAAGCGGAAAAACACGAAAGAGCCATAAATATTCTGCAAAACGTTAACCAAAATTGACCTTAAAATTTTTGCATCTTTTCGAAAGACATGTATTTTCTTTGCAGGGAAGTATAAAAGATGACATTTATATTTTTATAAGTGTCGTAAATTCCGATATAAACAGCTATACAAGCACCGTGATTTTCTAATAAACAAGAGCTATTGATTTTTGTAACTTTTAAACATGATCAGGTAAAGTTTTTACGAGAGTAGCTATAAACTTTGACATTTTGAAACATTTTCACTGCCATGCGAAGGTTCGCTCAATTTCTCGCCTCATATCTCTCAGCAGCTATTATTATCCAAATATTCACGCGCGGTCACACAAGCCGAGTGGTCACGGTCGCCGTCAAATCCTGACTCTATTAAAGCCCAGTCTTGGAGTGAGACAGAAGCACGTTATATGTTACCTATCGGGGATCAAAGTCCTTATCTTGGCATAGTGTCGAAGTTATGGAGAGGAATCCAGCTATAGTATCGTTCCTCATCGCGTAATCAGAGTTGAATATTTTGAGGTCCGTCGCCAATAGTCCTCGTGTTACTTCTAATTAATAAATTTATAAACAATAAATCAGCTGTAGAAGAGATTCTGTTCCTGTTTATTAATTTACCTTTTGCAAGATGGGCTTTTGATATATATCGTTTTGTTACCATTTTTTTTTTTTTTTTTTTGTCTATGGTGAAAATGCAAATCTCTTGGTAATTAAATAAATGCTGATTTTCAGTTGTGTCACTGCAGCCTTCTCCCAATGCTGGGAGTGGCAGTCTTTCCGGGAAGGAAAAGGGTGCACTACCAGTTATATAACCTCATGTATGAGCTTAGCCTTCTTGGACTAGTTAGGAATGCCTTTTCGTGATATTTGATCCGTAGTACTTATATTGTTCAAAGTGAGGTCTTATCCCATATAACTTACGTCCACTGGCAGAATTATCACGTATCGCGAACAGCTTTTTTATCTCTTAAGCCAGAGTAAAAATACTCCGATTCCCACTATTTCGGAGAAGAGTCTACATTTTTTTTCGTTTAGTTTTATTTCCATCCAGTTTCGATAAAGACATACTCAATGCGAAAGTCTAAAATGAATGGGTAATAGTTAAAGAAAAATAAAAATGTCCATCGAAATCAGTTTTTTTTTCTTTGATCATGTAACTTATATGACGACAACTGCATAAATTACTAAATGAAACACAAATAAATTTTTCATTCGTTCTCTGAAAGCTGAATAATTCATCTTAAGACACTCCAAGCAAGGCAGTAGAACACTAATGGTGTGGTGGATATTATTTTTATGATTGATTGATTGCTTATTTATATCGGACTTGGAAGCAACACGAGGACTATTGGCGACGGATCTCGTCATTTTGAAAATCGGTCAAGTGACGAGGACTACACCTGAGCTAGTACCCCACTCTCCGAACTTACTCTCTCCAAACATGAGAGATATTAAGCATTGAATTTGATCGTGAACTCGTAGCTCCGGATGCCTTAGCCAAGACACGTATTTCAGTCCTGATATTATTAGAGATCCGTCATGTGGAAAGGCTGTCAGGAATCAAAGTCTGTACGTTGACCTTGTGTGGAGAGTCAGATTAGGTGTAGTTCTTTACTAAATGATATTAGATAGATAGATATTTAACAAAATAAAGTGCACGAGAACAAATGAAGAATATATTTGATACGAAAATTTAATCGATCGAAACAGAAATAAATAGAAATAGAATCTCAGCACTACGTTAATAAACAATGATTTATTTATTGTTTATTAACGTAGTGCTGAGATTCAACACGAGGACTTTGGGTGATGGACTTTGTAATTATGAACCTCGATCGTGAGATTAGAATGACTTCTGAGATTGCTATCCACTCTCTGAATTTGTACACCAACCCAACGTGAAGACTTTGAGTCCTTAAAGATTTATTGTGCCTCAGTTTCTTTATCTGATGGGTTTATAGTGGAATCGGGAATATAATCCAATGAAACTTTGCTTTTCTCTACACTTTATGATAGTCTGAGTTCATTTTTCTATTAGAAAATATGTTTCAAGTTTGGACCTTGATTTTGAATTTTAGGCAAAGGCGTCCTTATGCTCAATAATTCTTCAATAATTTCTGAACTTGGCAAAACAACTGAAGAAATAAAGTGTCCCCTCCTCCTTACATTGCGATAAATATACGAACACAATACGAAAAAAAAAATCTTGATTTGTTTCGGAATCGATTTGCTCTGAAAACGAGCTAATTATCGTTTCTTGAAACGAGGCCTTCATTAACTCCGCATTCAGGAGTCGTATCGGGTTTGAATGGAGAATCGTTATTCAACATTCCATTCACTATCGATCTGTTTTGTCAAAAACAAAGTTCTCGAAACCAGAGGAAGTTCGATTGGTTTTATTAAGGCCGCAACTAGAAATAACACGAAAACTATTGGCTTTAGTTTTTATTAACGTCGCACTAGAAGCAACACGAAGGCTATTGGCAACGGACCTCGTAATTTTGAACCACGGTCAAGTGACGAGGACGACACCTGAGCTGGCATCCCTCTCTCCTAACATCCACACCACGCCAATGGGAGGACTTTGGGCCCCGAACAGATTTAACATGCATCAGCCCCGGTTACATGGCGGGTCTTTAGCAGCCAAGGATTGAACCCGCGACTGAACGAAAACCGCCGGTCACGAATCCGAAGCCATGACCACTAGGCTACCGCGGCCCTCGAAAGCTATTGGTGATAGACCTCGTAATTTTGAACCTCAGTCAAGTGACCAGGACGACACCTGAGCCGGCTCCCTCCTCTCCTAAAAAGTTGAAAAAGAACTCATGGACATATCCCGATGGGTGCCATTAGCGATGTTTATATAACCCTTTCGATACCGGAGGGAGAAGAAAGAAGTGCTTCTCTTGGCCCGCGGCTTCTTACCGCGGAGAGTCACGCTGTGCCCAGACGATTTAGATATTAAGCCTAATTCACGAAAAAAATTCCTCTAAAATTGGTTACTCATTAGAATATTTTGGTTTTCACTTGTATTATTTAAAATGCATTAAACTTAATATATACGAAAGAAAAAAAGATTTAATCGAAAACTGTATGTTTTATACATAAAATTACATAAAAAGACACATCATTTAAGAAAATACAAAATATACCTACAATTGTTACATAAATTTCATGGTGTAATGATGTATCATTACACGGAATATTAAGATATAAAAAAGGAATCTTATTTTGCTGTTTGGTATTTTTATAAGAAAAATGTCTGCAACGCATAGTCTAACGTCACATGTCTTACGCACATATTTTGTCAACTTTTGACGCTTCACGCAAGATTTTGAGCGAAGGGCACATCTTCTTCGTCCTTTTTTCATTTAATGGCTATGTACAGATTTGGATTATTTTCGCTAATATTACTGTCAGATTCATTCATTAATTCGCAAATCTCAGTATCAGATAAGTACTTTCTTTTCGTCATGACTGTCGCTACAAATAAAAACCAACGGAATGAAACGAACAGCTGGGAGCATCTGCCACTAAAAACCCTAATCCCCATAAACATCCATAAATTCTCATTCGAACTTCTAAGAAGAAATCAAGAAAGAAAAAAGCAAACCGAAAGCAAGTGCACCCTTTAAATCATGTCATTACATTTAAAGAGCCGCGCCGCAACACGTGCTTTTAACAATTACTCCCCCCCCTCCTGATAGCCAGAAGTGAAATCTGAGCTCATATCACCAAGGTCAACACTCCAACTAATCTATCTATATAGATTTTGAGGGTATTGTAACGCCATATTGTAACATTAAAAAAATCAAATAAAACGTTCTCATCAAGCGTATCTCTATTGATACGTTGGGCCGTAGAAGACACTCCCGGAACGTTTCTAATATGATACGCTGGGCATAGGAGAGGAAACGCGAGAGTATCAAATATGATGCGCTGGGAGTGAACGGGATAATTACTGTTGTGTCTATGTTAAAAATATACTGACATTACCAATTTGGCTTGTTTAAGTCTTAATGTTATACAGTAGATGCCAATTATGCAATTTGCTAAATAATTTTGTCTTCAAAATACGTTTCATGCGTTTTTTAAATGTACTATAATATTATGGCTTATGTTTGTAATAAAACATGTACTGAAGAGGAACGAGATTTATTTGTACCATTTGTATTTGAACGAAGTTCCACTCACTCGTCTAACTTCCACATCCGACCACGAGAGGACTTTCGGAAGCCTAATTCAAATTATGTTGCATAATCCCGAATTTCTTCATACATTATTTAAAGTTAACATTTTAATCTATTAAATCTATTTTATCCGAAAATATTATACCTTGTGCCTGGCACATAATGTTCCAAGAGGATTCATCCAACCAACCAATCCGAATTACTTCAGCTCGTCTGTCTTTGGTTGACCTCGAACCACTGAATTATGAAATTCGATACATTAACCACTAGACCACCAGGGGATCACAATGTGTTTTAATGAGAAAGAAAATTTGCTACAATTCTGTCAAGGAACTGATGGCTATGTTGCCATGGAAATGATTAAATTACGAGGGTTAAATGAAATTATTTCATCACTTCTTCATAAAAAAACACAGTCGATACGAGAACCTTATAAACATTGCTTGTAATAAGATCATAATAGATTTATTAATGATAGTTGATTAATTGCTCATATTGTTATATTAATATACTCTAGAGATAAAAATTCTAGCTTGCTCCCTCCCCTTGTTAAAATCGCTTGGAATCATCAGCAGTTAAATTTTTTTACCTTTATGTATTTACTTTCGTAGAGCCCCCAAAACCTCGGTTGGCGTGGAGACAACTGGTAAATGACGAGTCGCGGGTTTGAGTCCTGTCCTTCCAAAGACTGCTGTTTAGCGGAGCTGATGAGCATTCAGTCTATCACGGTGCATGTAGACTCGGTCGATATCTAAAGAGTAGTGCCAACTCATGTTTCGACCTCGTCTTCTGGAAGTAGATCAAAATTATGAGGTGTATATAGACTTATTATTGACGTCGTACTCAGTAGCGACACGAGGGTGTGAGAAATTTGCCGAGCTTGGCTTTCAAGCTTACTTAAGAATTTAATGTGGACCACAGGTTGATCTTAATTACAACTTTTAATACGACATTTAATTATATTTATAGGCACAACTAGTTTGCATAAGTTTAAGTTTCACAAACTAGCTCGATTTTTTGTGGATATGATTTTTATTAACGTCGCACTGAGAAGAGACTTGAGGGCTATTGGCGACGAACCTCAACATTTTGGCGAGGACGAAATCTCTGCTATAGTACTCCCGTCTCCAAATTTCCAATGAAAGAACACGGAGCCTCGACAGATTCATCCCCTCTATTCGTGGGTCTTCAGTGGTCTTAGTTATTTGTTAACTATTCCGAAGTACGCCACTCGACAAAAACAAAGCCGACCACGACATAATGACTGTGACTACTCGGTTACCGCAGTAGCCACGAGGTTTATTAATTGTGGTTAGCGGGCTTCTGACCCAAGCAGAAAACGCCAATAATGGCACTAAGACTCACAAAGGCTTTTAGACACATAATAAGGCAATGTGTAGTCGTTGTGATTGTATAAACGATTTAGAAAACACGTTGCAGAAGAAACGCATTCTATAGAAATCACCTCTGAAATATATTCAAGAGGATGAGAAGATTAATGGCGCAAGAGCCGTATATGGCCAAAGTGTAACTGGAAACAAGGAGTGTCGAATTGCTACGGTATCCCGGAGGAAAGGGAGTCACGTGTGTTTACCAACGGGAGGAAACACTACGTGAAAGAAAAAGATCACGACGATACATCGGGTAACTCATTAAGCCTAGAATGACTGTTAGTGATTTTGACGCAAGAGCCAAATCTAGCTAAGTTTTGTCAAACATTTGTTTAAACTATATTGCAGGCTGAAAAATATGAGTAAAAAGGTAAAAAGCGATTTACAAAAAGTAGAGTTGAAAATAGAGGAAGATTGTTAGCATGTACACCGGTGACGTTACTAAAGAAATTGTTAAGCCCTTGGAAAAGAGGGAAATATCACTAGGGTACTTAGTGTGTGTGATACCCGTAATTACCTGAAGAAAGTTAATCCCTGAAGGAAATATTTCTAGACAGGTATTAATCAAGATTCCCATAATGTAATATAACTTCCAGAGAGCTTTTGAACAATGCCATAGCTAACAAGTACTCAAAGCGTTCTTGCAGAAGATAGAGAATTCTTAGATATCTATCGAATTAAAAGAATATTTGAAGGAGGTAATATTCTTTATAGCTCTATTTCGCATAATTTCAACTAATCAATCAATAAGAATAAATAAACAAAATCAATCATTGGGGATAGTTACCCAATCAATCATTACACAATATTAAAAATGATTTCAAATTAATATTATTTGTAATTGTTAGGAATGAATATTTTTCTATCAAAAAATGCTGCCATTAAAAGCATAATACATATTCAACGACTATTTTTATACGTATGAAATCCGCGAAATTTTTTGACCTTTTTAGATGCTGCTGAAAACGAAATGAAGTTCGCAAAGAAAGGAAGAGAAGAGTTTTTAACCACTAAGGGAATAAATAGTTGATTTATCAAAATATTTATTTACGAACCACGACTTGATGCAATACTTCTTTTAAAAATATTTGCCCAAAGTCCCTGAGATTTTAACAATAAAAAATTCTTTGGAATTTTTTTTTTTTTAAAAAACCACTGTTCATCATATAGTCAAAGTCAAAGAGAATACAATCGAAACAGAGACTTATAAAGAAATGCTCTCTGCAAACATTCGAAATAATCCCAAATATTCCTCAACCTGCCGTTAAGTAAATAGGTATACTTTTTTTGGACAACTATGTGCGGGGGCTTCACCGGGGCTCATTCCAGAGCAGATTAAAAGTTCGCCCCCTGCCGCGTAGACGGAAAACAAACAGAGATGCCAGTGGCAAACAGTTCGGTTTCGAATTTGACGTCAAGGAGCGGACTGTGTGTTGAAACAGGCGGCCCCGTAGACGTGGAACAGGTGAAGCTACACGAGAAAATGGTACGACATTTGTTGATTCTGGAATCAGGTGGACATTGCGAAACATGGAACCCCTTCACTCTCAAATAGCATCGCTGTTTCAGCCCCCTTTACTAATCGCCCCGACAAACGAAAAGATTATGGTCACGACCACCCCTTCTTAAAATATATGACTGAAAATTGGATTTGGTCGTTTTCAAGTTTATTTAAATTATGTTCAATTCGCTCCTTTCTATTGACAGCGAAATGTCACAGATGCTTTCTTTCGTGTTGAACAAAACGTGGAATATTGAGTACATTTAAGAGAATCGGTAGCCATTTATAGGACGAAAACTTTACATGGATTGTCATATATACCAGTATAAAATTTGTAACGATTTCTAGTTGTTTATTTGTTTTATTGCATTTAGAATTGCATTATAAGCTGTTAGTGACGTGGTTTAAGCATAATCAGGTGTTGAAGGTGAATTTAACATGCATCAGCTGCGCAACATGACGCGTCTTCAGTGGCATCTGGGTTCAAATCCCACGAGTCGACCGAATAACGCCGGACCGCGAAATCGCGAGCATGACCACTTAACTAACATGGCTATATCTTTCGAAAGCAATAAAATGCCTCCGAAAGAGTACAGAATGATAAAGACTCAGTATTAGAAAGAACCAATAATGGCCTGCGGTATTTCAGTTGAGGCCGCGTCTTCAGTTTCCGCTTAAGAACCATCCTATTGTGCAGCCGATGCACATTAAACCTATCTTGACTCAAAGTCCTCACGTTAGCGTAGTGTGGATATGGAGCGCGAGGTGCCGACTCAAATTCGACCTCGTCATCAAACCGTGGTTTGAAATGACGAGTATCATTGGCCATGAGAATTGGACTGTACGTTGAGTATAAATAGAATCGAAAAATGTTCACACAAGACAAAATAAATAATAAACAATAAATAAATTTCAAATGTAAAATAACATATAATTAAAAAATTATATAAAAAAAGTGTTCTATGCTAAGTTTTGCAAAGAGCAGATTTAGCCAACAAAGATATACTTCTTTTTTTATAATTATTATTAAATTACTCAAATATAAGAATTAAAGTAAACAATAAAATATCGAGAAATGGACAATAGTAAATTTTTCCGATATTAAAATTAAAGGAAGCGATAAATTATTAAATTTAATATGCTTAAGCTAAATGTAACTAAAACTAAAGCAAACGATAAATTATTAAATTGAATATTATATCAGCTACATGTAATTAAAATTAAAGCAAACAATAAATAATATTGAATAGAATATATTTAAGATAATTGTAATTAAAATTGAAGCAAACGATAAAAAATTGAAAACTGATCTGGGTACGACAAAATGCCCCACCTAAAACAATAGCCCCTTAGGTGACTAATAAACTTCATACTTTGTAGAAGCTCAGATGATTGAGTACCGATACGAATATGAATTTAACGAAAGGAAAAGGGGCAAAATGATGAGCTGTGCAGATAATAATTAATTTCGTTGCTGTAGCAAAATATGGAAGTCGCACAAAAAGCACCCTTGTTCAGAATGGGGAATGAGAATGTGATAACTCATAACATGGTCAGTTAATCGTTTTTTAAGGTTGCCGCGGTAGCCTAGTGGTCATGGTTTTGGATTCGTGACCGATGGTTTTCGTTCAGTCGCGGGTTCGATCCTTGGCCGCCAAAGACCCACCGTGTAGCCGGGGCTGATGCACGTTAAAACTGTCGGGGCTCAAAGTCCTCCCAATGGCGTGGTATGAAGTTAGGAGAGGGAGGTGCCAGCTTCGTGTTGTCCTCGTCATTTGGCCGGGGTTCAAAATTACGAGGTTCCCCACCAATAGCCCTCGTGTTGCTTCTAATGCGACGCTTATAAAACCAATCAATCAACTTTTTTGAAAAGTCCATGAACATGACGCTAATTCACATTCCAAAAGTTCGTCATCACTTTTCTTTCTTTGTCTTCTTTGAAGCAGATTCACTGGAGCCAAAACGCGAATTTGGTTGTTTCTTGGTTTCCGGTTTATCATGAAGAAACCATGTCTCATCGACAGTGACAACTCCACGCAAAATAAAGATGACATTTCGAAAACGAATGTTACAAGTGACTGAATAATCAAAACAAACCTATGAATCAGTGTCAAATTTGTTTAGGGACCTTGTAAGAGATGGAAGCATATAACAGCCTTAGTAACGCGAAATGCTTTCAACACAGATACTTTTTGAGCCACCTTCGTATATTTTTTTAAATGAATTTCCATACTTTTGTTTGTGTATCTTACAAAGAGCGTTTCAAATAATTTATTAGCCACCTGAAAGGCTATTGTTTTTGGAGGGGCGTTTTGGCGTACCAGATCACTTTTCAATTTCTTAACACTTGCTTCAATTTTAATTACATTTGGCTGATATAATATTCAACTTAATAATTTTTTGTTTGCTTTAGTTTTAATTACATTTAGCTTAAGCATATTAAATTTAATAATTTATCGCTTCCTTTAATTTTAATATCGGAAAAGTTTATTGTTGTCCATTTCCCGATATTTCATCATTTACTTCAATTCTTATATTTTTAATTGAGTACTTTAATAATAATTATAAAAAGAGCGCACCTTGAGTGGCTAAATCTGTTCTTTGCAAAACTTTGTATAAAACTTTTTTTTCATTTTATTTGTAATTAAATTAATTCAAAAAGATGGCACATGAAAACTAAATTTTGATTTTAGGAAATTTATTTTGTGTAAAAGAAAGCAGAAGATATATTCCTCTACAATTAGTAAACCGTATCTATTTATCGGAAGGAATCGAATCCGACAAAAGAAATGTTTTGCTTTCAGTAAAGTGTGTTTCAGTTGATTAGGGTGGATGGGAACGCCGCAGGTTTTACACGAGGCATTCAATGTGTGCGCCTTTTAATCAGGTTAACAGAGAGGGGGAACAGGATCTCCCGGCACGCATGTGTTTGATACGTGCAAACAAATATCACCGTTAAACGAGAACAGATTGACATTTTATTATCGCGCGACATAAAACCGGCGCAGGTGTTTTCGCCCCCGCTCTCCGAGATAAAAGAACTCCTCTCCTTCTTATCATTCCCTGAAAGATCAGGAATGTCCTTTTTCTCACCTACGTCACCGAGATTTCGATTAATTTTCAAGGGCACTCGAACAATTTGCATTCGCCTCTGTAAATTAAAGTGTTGCGGAATTTAACTGTTCTTTTCAAGAATCTAGAGGCTTCATACGACGAACAAGGGCTGTTTAGATTCTCTGTGTTTAAAAGTAGGGTTACCAGGAATCTTTTTTTATCCTTCATATATTTATTAAAATGTTGCTACAAAGAAAGCTATAGCAAAAATTAAATATAGATTTCAGTTTGATCAAACGACATTGTATTGATTTTATGTTTCATTTGACTTCTTAACAAGCAAAACTTGTATTCGAAGGATACCCATGCTAGAAATGAAATGGGTTAATTTTCTGCATTTTTTCTAATGATCGTTTTTCCTTATGTTTATAAGTCCATGAGTATGATGCCCTTCACATACCAAAATTTTAACGGCCATCTTCGCCTTCTTAGGGCTCAGGTAGTCTAGTGTTCATGGTCACGAGCTCGTGGTTAACATTTAGTCAAGTCATGGGTACAAACGCTGATTCTGCTCAAGACCCTCTGCTTCTGTAGGGGGGGGGGGGGATACATGTTAAATCTGGACGAGATCCCGCCCTCCTGTTTGCGTGGAGTAGAAGTTTGGAAAACGGAGGGGCCAGCTCAGGTGTCGTCCTCGTCACTTGACCGAGGTTCAAAATGACAAGATCTATCACCAGCAGTCCCCGTGTTGCTTCTCAGTGCGACGTTAATAAAACAATCACCGTCGCCTTTGGAGAAGATTCGCCAGAAGCAGTCCATTGTTTTTATTGTTGCTTGGATACCAGTGTGTTTGGATGAATCCAGATCTCATTGACAATAATTACGATGACAACTTGTTGCAGCACCAATCAAAATTAACTTATGAATCAATGACAAATTTGTTTGGACGATGGCAGCACATTGGTAAGACCAACTCGTCATAGTAATGCCACTTGCCGTCAGAAACATGTATTTTTTATACCATCCTTGTATGTACAATTTTTATAACCTCTTTGAATAAAAATAGCGTTGAACTAATAATTACGATCTTTTAGTCTGAATGGAACTCAGTCTCAAATCAAGTAGTTAAAATTACTTGTATTCTCTTTCAGCTTTGTCCAAAAGAAAATAATTAACTTGGGATTATACCACTGATCACTGATACAGGAGACATAATTATCATACAAATAGCAACACATTCTTCATTCCCGTTCTCTTTCTGACTTAAACTTCATTAAAATCAAATTTTGTCATCGAAATCCCTTAGCAGTCTCGTTAATTAATGCTGTTGTTAACATGTCTCAAATCAAGACATTATGAAAAGTATCAAGTCAATGGTAACACCAACTTATTTCAACAATGCCATCTTCTGTCAATAACGAGTACTTTTTGAGCTGCAGTCGAAGATAATCAATATCTATATTTTATTAAGTAAATAAGCTGAATTAGCACTTTATAACAGTACAATGTTAAATTACATAAGCCCCCATGTTGCTTATAAGCGTGACTTAAATAAACAATCAATCAATCAAATGCTTACGTTATATATACTGCAACTATAATTTCTGATCAAAATAATAATGGGAAATTCCACTAAAATAATTTTCTATTCAGCCAGTTAACTTTTCAATGAAATATGAGGAAAATATTGTGATGCCAGCCATAATGCTGAGTTTCATTAAAAAAGAACAAACGTGTAAATAATCGTCGTAAAGTAATTTGCAATGAACAGTTGTTAAAAGTAAACAATGAATTTCGATTGTTGTGCCTCTTACATTCCGGCATGAGATTTATTAAAACGCATCTGTACTCTTTGAGAAAGGTCGGATGACATTTTTGAGTCATGCACTTTGAAGTTAAGATTAAGACTCGAAATTACAGAAGTCGGAACTTCTGAAATTTTAACATATAGGAGACACCCTAGTATATCTTTTCAGAAAGCAAGCCAAATCGAAATTTGAATTAATTGAACTGCTCTTATTTTCTGATTGGATAATATAATAATTGATAAAGTTTATGTAAGTATAAGTATATGTTGACTCTCAAAGCTGGATACTTGAGGTGTATTATTTATATAAGAATTAAAAATTATCTTGATAAAGACAATGCAAGATAGTTTTAACCACCTCCCCTCAAATGAGGCTTATTTTCTATACCCAGAACTATACATTTAAATTGTTTTATTCGATACAATAGTACTATTTTCACCTTGAATTTGGTTTAATATATTCCCACTAAAATTCAGTGCCATTGATTTTATTCAATCAACTAATCAAATAAGCAGCATGACAAATGGTAATTTTAAAGGTCAAAGTACATAAAAACGGGACCCAAAAAGCTGAAGTAAAATTTATTTATACTGATAGACGAATTATTTACATAAGTGACTGAATGACTGTCTATTAACTCTGCATTTAGAAGCAACACCAGAGATATTAGTTACAGATTTCTTCACCACGCAAATGGAAAGACTACATCTCATTAGATTTAACAAGCATCAGCCCACTTTACACGACGGACTCGAATTCCTGATTCGACTGAAACAACGCCGGACATGATCTTGTGACCCTAACCCCCTCGGCTGCAACAGCCACTTTCCATAAATAAAATAATACCAAAAAAATACAGGCCGGATCTTGTAATTTTGATTTGTGATCAAATGCTGATGAGAGACCCCAGATAGAATTTCTCATCTCTACTTCCACACTTACATCCACTTATACTTCTACATCTTATTTCCACATCTAAGCTCTTCCAACGGGAGGACTTTGAACTCCAACAGATCTAACATGC
Source organism: Nephila pilipes (assembly GCA_019974015.1). Lineage (NCBI taxonomy): Eukaryota > Metazoa > Arthropoda > Arachnida > Araneae > Nephilidae > Nephila > Nephila pilipes. Next base: position 869,208 of record BMAW01022663.1, read on the forward strand.
ATCAATCTCTTTACACGACGGTTCTGAAATGGAATCACTATTCGGACGTTAGCTTGACTGAAACATCGCCGGTCACGTACATGATCGTATCAAAAGAAGAGTTTAGTTTTATTTTTGATTTCACAACCGGAAAATACTAAAGCCATTGATGGTGAAATCTCATGATTTTGATCAATTTTGAAATAAGTAGCGGAAAACCTAAGAGCTCTGATACATCCCTCTCCAAACTTCCTCACCACTCCACGAGAGGATTTTCAAGATGAATTTTCTTTAAGGAACATAGGCCTCTATTGCTCTCAAAACGGAATAATTTTGTCTATTAAATTAAACATAGTTGGAAATGAAAGGTGCGTATATTCAGTTTATAATTTGATTGTTGTATTTGAAATGATCTTATTACTACAGTTTGATACGTCACTGTATCGTTGCTTTGGCACGACATAGATGTGGAAAGCTCACTCGACGTCATCTTATTCAAAGTGACGCGTGGTAGCGGACATTCACAAAACAGAGAAAGAAAACATATCGTTACTACCTAACAACAATACATCCTAAGTGAATTTTATCTCCGATAACGAGTTACATGACGTATCATTGACACTTTCAGCGGGCGGATGGTTTCCCCACTCTTCCGTTGTGGACCAATCTTTACAGGAGACAAAGCGTCGAGTCATCTTTTTTAATGCGCCCTTAAAGTGTTTCATTAAGGGAAGGTCATCGGAGATTGCTCCTGCGTGCAAGATCTCCTCTGGCGACTTCTCATTATGACCTTTGCATATGCAGAGAGCAACGAGTTTTTTCTTCTGTTTCATTTATATCAAATCGTGATCTGTTGGTAACGGCCAGAAATGTAGAAATTTTATCTTGTTTGGCGAAATAATTGTAGATTTTGTGAGGTAAGACCTCGAATTCCTCGGAGACTACTTATTGACGTAGTGAAGATTAATGCTCGTTATATCCAAATGATTTAAGAAATCATTAGATGCCGTCAAGCGAAATGCTAGTTTATGAGTCATACATTCTTTATTCTTAATAAGTGGGTTATTTTGATTGATAGGTGATCAACGTCACAATTAGAAACAACACAAGGGTTATTGGCAACGCACCTCATACAATGAATAGTGGGTTGCAGTTACATATTTGGTGATGGTCTTGAGCCTTCAAAGATTGATGCATTACAAGACTCATGCGTGAGGAATCTGTCGTGGTTCAATGTCCTCTCGTTGCTTTAGCAAGAATATAGTTGATTGTACGTACACTGAGTCGCAAAAATAAGTATGTACAGTAATAGTGTTGATGTTTTTCAAAGAATAAGAATCCTATTATATTCAAAGTTTAAAGGTATTTAAAAAATAGCTAATTTAAATTTGATTTTATCATGAAAAATATCACAAAAATACAAACATGTAATTTGCAAAAATAGTTTAACTTAAAATTAACAAATAATTCATGTCACAAAAATAAGTATACAGGTAAAACAGGGAAAGAGAAAAAAGTTAATTTTTACAAGTTTCTTTTGCAAAAACTAAAAATTGGTAATTAGTAGGGTAGCTTTTGTCTTTTAACACTGCTTTTAAACTTGATGATATTAAGTTCTCTAAATTTTGGGTCACAGAAGATGGTATTTTCTGCTACTCCTCCAAAAGTACTGTTCTGAGATCATTCTTATTCTTTTTTTTATCTCTTGTTTCCTAGTTTGTCTATCAAGGTTATCCCCCGAAGTGTTCAATGGGGCTAATATCGGGTGGATGAGGAGGGGTTTTGAGCTATTTTTGAAAATTGTAGAGCAGCCATTCTTGTACAATTTGAGCTGTATGTTTTGGATTATTATCTTGCTGAAAGATAAACGATTTCTGAACTCCTAATTTTGCAGCGCTTTGACGTAGATTATCTTTTAAAATGTTCAGATAACTGAATTGATTCCTTATTCCATCAATTGTTCCTAAATTACCAGCATTAAATTCCTAAATTACCGCTGACATGCAACCACAAACTACAATTTGACTACTACCATGTTTAACAGTTCCTCTCCCGTTCTTTGGTTCGAGCACTGCATTTGTTTTTCTCCATATTTTTTGGTGTCCATCTGATCCATAGACCCGTGTGGTGACCGGGGATGACAGAATAGTCTCACTGTAGCTCATGCATGTCGTAAGAGGCGACTAAAATGGGTACCCAGCGTCTGGGGGTATAGCCAGGCACCCTGCCCCTGGGGATTATATCAGGGGACCTCAGGGACTTGCCTTCTTCAGGTAAGTACGGGCATCATGACCCCGAGGCACCTTAGTGATCTTTTTCTTTCCCATGGGGTTTACTGTCTTTGGTAACACGGGTGACGCACTCCCGGGATACCCTAGCGATCCTTCTCTATTTTCGACCCTCCTTCTCGTCAACCATTTTTACCTTTTTTTTCAACTTCACGTCTAGACCACAGTTTAATCTTGTTTGGCGCAGCATAGCCATATCTGGCTCTTGTGCCAATAAACTTTACATTCACTCACTCACTCCATCTGATCCATAGGTGTTGGATTTGCTCCCATCTGAAAAAATTGCAGAACTCCAAGAAATATGTTTTACATTCTCTTTTTCAAAGTTAAGTCCGTTTTGCGATTAACTTTGCTTACGAACGGTTTTTTCACTTGTTTCGACCATGGTATCCTGCCTTTCGTAGCACACGGCGAATTGTTCCAGGATTGCAAGATTTACCTAAATGGTTTTCGACATCAGACTTTAATTTTGGAGCATTAATATTTGGATTTTCCTTAATTTTTCTAATAATATCCGACTTTCTCTATCATTGAATATGAGTGGTTGACCAGTTCGAACCTTGTTTCTGGTACTGCCCTCAGTCCGAAATTTCTCAATAACTTTTTGCACTGTAGCATGACTTTTCCGATGATCTTAGTTTTCCCGTTGAGACTTGTTTTCCTTGTGCAGTTTTATAATTAAAACCTTCAGATCTTGTGATAGATCCTTTCCTTGAGACCCATTAGTAAATTATATAATTTAGTGTCTAACATGGAACATTGCGGGAAAACCTTCAGAACTATCCGTAACATACAACATAATCATAAAGAAGTGTATCTAGATTTTTAAAGGACTTTCAACCTTTAAATTTTCAGATTGCATACATACTTTTGTGATGTAAGTTTTTACTAGTAGATAAGTAAATGATCTTTAAAATTGTGAAGTAAATTAAGGCAAAGTTCATTTTCCATTTTTTTGAAGAGTAATTCGGAATAAATAAGGTATATTCTCCAAAGATGTATATATTTTGTATTTATTTTAAAAATTTGGACTTTTTTGACCGGAGACATGAGGTACATACTTACTTTTGTTACTAAGTGTACATCTCAAGTACAACAAAAGTTGAGGATATTCGGCGACAAACCAAAAGTTCTGGCCACGAAAGTATTACTTCGTATGATTAAAAAGCAAAGGTAAAAAAGAATTGGGGGAAATACTATAAGAGTTCTTCACAGACACACAAGGCGTCCAAGTATATGAATGTTTGAAAAAACAAGAAATTGCTTAAAATACACTAGTTAACAGAATTTCTTGAAATGGGATGTACAGAACACAAGAATCTTATTATATCTAAGGATAGCAAAGAATCATGAATAGTCTAAGATTTTCTCTACTGAATGCGTGTCTCGCCCAAAATATCTCGGATTATTTTAAATATCCCGATTGATCGCTTATTAGCGTTCATTATATCGTTGAATTTAAAATGAAAGTGTGCTATATTTAATTTTAACGGAAAATAATTTTACATAAAGAATAAAAAGATATTTGATGACGAAAATTTCTTCCAATCAATAAAAATAAAGAGAGAGAGCTTCGATATGACAAACACGAACCACAATATTTTTTTTTCACCTAACTAAATTATTTGATCCCATTTACTCAGGAAAATTAAAGATTTTCGCCCAAACTGTGGTCACCTTTTCCGCAGATTTAATGTTATACAAATATTTTATATGGAACGTAAATAATTATTGAATGGGTAATTGGAAAAAGAAAAAGATTTTTAAAAAAAATATGGCGAATTTAAGTTAGTCATTTGAACAATCTATACGTAGAACGCAAACAATACATATATTACTTCATATACATCGCTGTAATCTTTCCACCATTGAGTACATATACACTCTATAACAAAATAAAGAAGGAGTTGTCCGATGGAGACAAAAATTGGCGGATAGGAAAATTATGTACAAAATAGAAAATGATTAAAATTTCGGAAAAGTTAAATGATTTATTTCAGAGTTATAAAGTAATAAGCTCAATAAAGTGTTGACCCACCTCTAGCATACCACACGTAGTGGCAGAGTGTGATAAAGATCCCTGATGGTCTCCTGCTGTATTTCTTGCCAAATTTGCTCCAATTGTCGGGCTAGGTCATCAACATTCCCAGGTAGATGCAGCTGCCTTCCCAACATATCCCAGACATGCTCGATTGGAGAGAGATCTGGCTGGTCAAGGAAGTGTTTGACAAGCTGCAAAACAGTTCGTTGCAACACGTGCCGTATGTGGTCTGGCATTATCTTGCTGAAAAATAAGGCCAGGGTATCGCAAAAGGAACGGTAGCAAAACAGGTCTCAGAATGTCATTGACGTACCGCTGTGCTGTAAGTGTGCCTCTAATGACGATGAAAGGGGCCGTCTATCAAGGGAAATGGCACCTCAGACCATAACTTCCGGTTGAGGACATGTAATAGTGAAAGCAGGATCGGCACGCTGCCTTGGGCGTCTTCGATGATCGTCAGGACACAGCTGGAAGCTGTATTCGTCGCTTAAAATTATACGTCCTCAGTCAGCCTCATTCCAAAATGATCGAGCCAAGCACCACTGTAATCTGGCTCGACAGTGTGCAGGCGTGAGTGGCAGGTGGTCTAGCAATCGGTACGAGCGTAAATTTCGCTCTATCAGCCGTCTGTGAATGATCATGGTGGACACTCATGTGCGGTTCGCACGTATGATGGTTGATAACGATAAATCAGGCCATGTAACAGCTCATCTGACTATCACTCTGTCCTCCCGATCTGCTGTGGTCCTAGGTAGACAGCTATCATCATGACGCTGAAATCTGCCATTGTCCACCTATTCTTGCCTGCATCTTCTAATCACCGCATCGCTTTGACCCATATGATGAGAGATTCTCCGATTTTCCTAACCTGCGTCTTTCAATCCAATGATACAAACTCCAAACTCCGACAGTTACTCGTTATGAGCTCAAATCCTGCGGCGAGGCATTTTTTCATTCGTTGAAAAGTATCCTAAATTGCAATGCAACAGCAAATTTGGCCATCCGATTGCGAATCGCTTCTTAAATACAATATAAATAGCAGGAGCTACAGCGCATTGGAACTGAGTGCGCATTTCCAATGCGCTATAGCTCCTGTTATTCATTCATTGGGCACCAAATTTTAATCATTTGCATGTTCGGCCCAAATGTCTTTGCACACGAAATTTCATTAGAATTGGACAAATTCTTCTAGGTGCGTCGGGTTTTTTTTTGTTTGTTATATAGTGTAGAATAACATTCAAGGAATAATATCTTTATATTCCCCTCACCACCTACATTTTTTGGAATCTTACCCTTTTTCGATCACCCATTCAATTAAACAATACGAAGTAGTGACAATTCACTGCCAAATATGCAAAAAAAAGGAACCCAAATGAAGAAGGAATCGAGTCCTACTATCTTTGAGGCCTATTTATCATATTTGACTGCATTTTGAATCATTGGTTGGGTTATTGGATACATAACTAATAAGATAATGCATTTCAACAATAGGTTAAAAATACTTACTTTTTATGCAAGTTTCATTTTTAATTCATTAGAACAACTTTAACAGAGATCATTGATATATTTTTTGAAAAAATTGAATTCATTACTGGTAAAAACAGACATGGATAAATAGGTGGGTTGTACAAAAACAAACTTTTTTTTATTCTATGAATTAGACAACCATATTTATTTTTTAGACATTAGATTTTTGCATATCTCTTAAAATTTTACTTAATAATTTAAAGAAAAGTAAACTTACATTTTCGTTCCTGTATTTCGATATAACGAGCTCGTTCTGATGGGAGAAGGGTGGGTTTGGTATACATTATAGCGTACTCACGGACTCGGAGGAAATCGGGAACCTTCAGGACTCTAGCTTGTATGATAATTTACACCTAATGTTCAACTTTAAATATCAATTCCGTGTGAGGTATCAAGTTTGCAACTAGTTGGGATAGATGGATGGTGAATCTTCAGCCATAAGCTACCGGATCAAATTCAATTCACGTTATATTTTTAGGAGAACGAAGATGTGATAAATTAATCTTGCCGAAAGATGATGAGTCAGTCAACATTACGATTTAAATTCGTTTTTGTTTTTCGTGGTGAATGAGTGACTGCGTGTGTGTGTTTGGTTGTATGAACCAAGATTCAAATTAGACTATGCAACGTCAAACATCAATTGATTTTTAGTGGTAGTTGTGTAAGTATTATAGCAAATGATAACGAATTATTGTTTTCGGTATAGTTCTCCGAAGCTGTAGTAAATACTCTTTTTTTGTTTCTAAACTGAAATGAATGACACACATTAAAAAATTTGGTTTCATGTTTAAAGATGTCGCTCACACTTGAGATTCAATCAGAATATTCTATGTGTTCAATCGTCACGACAGATGGGGCAGTTGGGTGTATCATCGAAATACGTACAAAAAATGTCAGAGTAAGAACAAAAAATGCACATACAAAATAGCGTCTGTAATATGGGCCAGGCTCTAATACACTCTTATTCTGTAAAATAACACGGAGTATAGTCAAAAAAAAAAAAGATTAAATGTTTATTTGTCTGACAAACCATATTACCACGTAACTGAGAACATTATAAAATGATTATATTTTTTAATTCTTCAGCTTTGAAAATGTACAAAAAGTATCACAAACAGGTATTCTGAATAATTTTGACATTTCTGTTATATATGCTTCAGGACATATACAGTGGAGCTTTGTTGACAGAGTAAAAGTTGAAATCTCTAGCGTTTAGGGTTCAATTGCATTGCTTTAGGCCACATGAGGACCGGTGAGAGACGAACCTCTTAATTCCGAACCATAGTCAGTTGACTAAGACGAAACCTAACGCCATGGTAGCATGATGCTTGAAGAGCCTTGAGTAGCACCTTCCTACAGGAAGGTATTTATCATTGTCCTTACTTTGGGATGATGTGGAAGTTTGTAGCGTGAGATGCCAATTCAGATGTCATTCTTGTCAAGAGGAAAGGTCCGTCTCCACTAATTTCCTCGTTATTTCTCGGTGCAATACTAATTAAAAACTGTATAAAGAGTGATATAAAGTCGTGTCATTTTTATCAATTGACCCTGGCTGAGAATTTAAAGATCTAACTCGAACTAATGTTGACCCGTGTGGTGATTGGATATGACAGAATAGTCCCACTGTAGCTCATGCATGTCGTAAGAGGTGAATAAAATGGGTACCCAGTGTCTGGCGGTATAGCCGAGCACCCTGCCCCTGGGGATTATATCAGGGGACCTCAGGAACTTACCTTCTTTGGCTAAGTACGGGCATCATGACCCCAAGGCACTTTAGTGATCTTTTTCTTTACCATGGGGTTTACTGTATTCGGTAAACAAGGATGACGTACCCCTGGGTTACCCTAACGATCTTTCTCTATTTTCGACCCTTCTTCTTGTCAATCAATTTTTGTCCTTTATTTTCCTTCAATTTCTTTACGTCTAGACCACAGTTAAATCTTGTTTGGCGCAGCATAGCTATATCTGGCTCTTGCGTCAATAACCTTCACATTCATTCACTCACTAGTGCTAATGTGTATCCTCAGTTTAACTTTAATGAAGTCAAACAAAACAAACACGCCATTACAGTGTTCTAAAAACAACCTCTGTATTGTTGTTAGAATGCAAAGGCATTTTGAGGTCTTTTTTTCAGAAACGCGTGCGGGGTGTTAATTCCAACTGATTCTGAGATATGACTTGTTTCTACAAACAGAATCTTCTTCTTCGTGGGAAAAAGGTCAATGCAACCCTCGGAATGACAGAAATCTGTCAGAAGAAAAAAGAGGGGGAAAAAATATTCGTTTTTTGAAGGAAGTTATTCGCTTTGTGGAAATGCCGTCCGTGGAAATGTAACAAACAGCTTTTTTCGACATTTGGGTCAAAGTCGAAAAACAAAGTGAAATACTATTAATGAAAATGTTTGTTTTGCGGGTACTTGTGACATCTAATTGGCCCTTCGAGAACGACTTCAGGAAAATTGTGTATTTTTGTATGCATATATTTCTTCCCGTCTTGTAGGAAAGATTCCTCCTAATAAAATAGGCGAATTGACAGAAAAACAATCTCAAAGCAGCAAACATCTTTAGTTTCCTGAAAAATAGTTTCTCCGATGCAAATTTGAATTTATTATAACTGCTCACTTATACATCTCTGACATGACATCGACTGAGAGAGAGCCGAAAACAATGTAAATGGAATAAATTTAAAAATATCATTTAAAATGTGAGTTTTGAATAACTGTAGAATTGGCTTAGTTTATTTTTGGAGAGGTTGTGCATTAAATAAAATCTTACTTTATCTGATATGTAGAGGGATTTGTGCACGTTAAATATATCAGAGCTTAAACCCTTGACATTGGTATGGTGTGAATGTAGAGAATGAGGTACCAGCTCTGGTACTGACCAATCATCTTATTTTTATATATATTATTAATACAAACTAAGGGATACTCATTCGTCATTCAGGGATTTGAGCATCGCTCCTTGGAAATTTCTTTTTCTTTAATTGGATTGAACAAAATAGATTCCCCAAGAACCCAAATACAGACTATGGCCAGTTATATTCACTGGATTGTATACAATTTTTTGCTCTGTGCAATTTTGATTGATTCTGTAAGTCTATTAATAGGGATTCTGATTGATTCTGCAAGAGTTTTAATTTCTAATCCATTGTTTTTTTTATTTTTAATTTTTTTATTTTTATAATTTTGTTAATTTTGGATAAGATGAAATTTTGAACCATGTCCTGAAAAGTAAGAACGTTTTCAGGACGTGGTTCAGAATTTCGAGGTATATTGCATGTGTCAAGGGAACTGAGAACCCTAAAAAGGATGGAAATATAGAAAAAAAGTATTGTTATATTTATCTCATTACATTATTTTTCTAAACATATGTACAAAGTTTGAGTTATGGCGACATTATTTATAGAGTTATTTAAATTTTTCTTTAACAGTGCGCCAAATCAATTCATTGGCTTTAAGAAAGTTTAACAGCTTTTTATTTTTCATGATGATCATAAAAAATAAATCTTTTCTTTTCCTGTGTATTTGGCATAATATGTTTGATAATACTGAACATAAAATAAAAGTTTGAAAAAAAGTTTTTTTTTTTAAAAAAAACAAAACCCGGAAAATGAGATATTGTTTTTTTCCCTGTTAGTCTGAAAGAAAAATTGTAAAACTATAAATAGCACTAGTACAATCACATCCATGCACAAAATTGTGAGAAATACTTTTAAGTAAATGAAAAATAAAATTGTTTGAAAAATGTTTAAATTTGCAGCAGTAACAAGAAATTTAAAATATTGAAATATCTAGAAAAAGTTAATATTTGAAATTGTTATTTGTTTGAAAATGAAGTGTTTTTTTTAAATGCATGCTTAATGTTTAAATATTGTGAACATAAGCTTTTCCGTATAGATACTTAGCGTAAAAATAGGCCCCTAGGGTGCTGTGTCTCTAATTAGTGTTTTATTGTAACATTACAAAGCTGTACACAAAGCAAGAGGACGTGGTACATCCTATCACATTTAACATTTATCCGTCTCTCTACACAGCGGATGTTTAGTGGTATCGGGGCTCAAGGTCATGATTCGACGGAAACAGCATCAACCACGAGTTGGCGATCATTACCATAAGACTACCGTGGCCGTAACTGTCATACATAATGGACTATTAATAACGAATTCTGTGAGAGTGGGATTGTTTATTAAGGTAGCACTTAGAACTAACATGAAGGCTATTGGCATATCATTCGAAGGATCCAACCTCCTCAACAAGGGTTTGAAGCCTATAATCGCACCCTGAGGAAAGATCCATTAACTTTCGAAAACTTTATACGAGGGTCGTTCAATAAGTCCTTAGATATTCCAAGAGATGGCCCTCGTAGTATCGAAAATAGTTTGCTTTTAGTAAGCATCATGACTAATCATCTTCGTAAGACTTAGTAAACATCATGACACAGATGTCTAAGTCTCAATTACTCGTATTCGTGATCATGACGCTTTCACACCTCACGCCATGAGGGCGAAGGGATCAAGTTGTAAAGAAATCCTCAAGGAAACTTCACAAGGGCTATTTGTGACGGACTTCGTCATTTCGAATCTCCATCAAGTTGCGAAGAAGACACCTGAACTGACACATCATTCCCCTAACTTCCTCACTATGCCAACGAGAGAACTTTGAGCACCGAGAAATTTAAATATGCATCAACCTGAAAGAACAATGGGATTTCATGGCACAAGAACTGGAACCCGACTAAAACAACGCTTCCCTAAGCTCTCCAATATGCCTATAATCGGCAAGATTAAGGTGATAGACATCCCGCTTTTAGCTAAACAATCCCGATATATAATAATTTATCCCTCGGGTTTCATAAAGTCCCGATTTTTAGAAGAAATGCACGACAAATTAGGAAATGACGGGAAAACGGGAAAGGAATATACGGTTTTCGGCTTCCCTGTAGCTATTTCACCAGAATATGAATTTTATATTATTTTTGTAAATTTTATAATGTTAAACTTTAATAATCAAAGTTCGCCTTGATCAGAATATGATTAGATAGAATATCGCTAGAATACGACCACTATTGTTTGGACTGAAATGAACAATGGTATTTTTCGGCATTGGCAGCGACGAAAACATTTTGTAGCTGTAAAATGAAGAGAGAACACTTTGTACACTTTCATGGTTACATGTTCCACTAGCGATCTAGCATCATTTGGAACATTGTTGCAAAGGAATTACATCTTATTCAAAAATTGAAAACGGAGAGGAATTTGAAAGAGAAGGTTCAGGGTGTAAAGAGTTTGTCCACGTAGTAACGCCTTCGCATATTGAATTTTGTAACTACCTCTCATACGATACACATCGTACTGCGTGCTAGTTAAACAACTGATATCAACTAATCGGCTATTCAGATGATCTTGGTAAGAAATTTATTTAGGTATCAAAGGTAGGTATTTTTAGGTGCCAAATTTTTAATCAAGATCCCCCCCGTCAATGGTGTCCTGCTTTTCGAATGTTAAAATCTGGTCACCTTAGGCAAGATCCATTATCAAAGAACGACACCACAATTAATACTCACGCTTTGGGAAAGACTTAAGTCCCTTTTACTGCTATTCCTCATTTCATTCAAATATTTTGATATAACTGAGATTCGGGGATTATGGAAATTTTCAGTCGTGTATCGGGAGTTGACGCACACAAAATCTTCCAGGGCTCAAAATCCTTGTGGCGTGGATGTAGAGAGTAGTGAGTCATCTCGGGTTTTGATACTAGCACCCGACCTTGGTTCAAAATTACGAGGCGTAGTAACCGCTATGGTCAGTGGGCCTTTCAGTCGGACACAAATAGACAACCAGTAAGCGCCCAATACAGCTGTATCAAAACCATTGTCAAATTAAAAAAATACCGTTGGTATTTGCAATGGAAGGATGATTTCGATCATAATTATATACTAAGAATTCAATGATTTTTCTTAAGACCCTCAAGCGATTAAAGACCCTTAATCGTTCGCCAAATGAACGGAGGGGAGTGTAAAATCAAACAGCGCATTCCTGCCGAAAGCGAAAGTGGGCCGTCCTTGTGATACCGCGGGCAAGGACGAGTGCGTGAACTCATCTCTCTCGCTTCCCTTGACACGGATCCCTGGGGCTGCGTTATTTCCATGCCTTTCTTGCGACACACTCTCCGTAACACTGAGAGTGAGTTGTCAAAACAAAGTCAATGACACGTTGCATCGGTGTTATAAATGCGATGTGCGCGACGGATTGTTGTCTAAATGGTATCGGCACAACACTTGGTTTTTCCTTGTTCTATTTGTTAAAAAAATACGGGACGTGTTATTGGAATAAAACTTCCTGCCAAAATTATCGTAACATGATGATGTGTTGTGATCGTAAGATCGAGTCTTGTTTTTAATTATCTCTGGGTTGAAGTAATACAGTTGGAGGGGGAAGGTGACGAAACTTACAATTTCAATATGGCTGCTGGTGATTATGATAATTTATTAACGTCGCACTGAGAAACAACATGAGGGTTGTAGACGACAGGCCTCTTCATTTTAAAGTGATAAGGACGACACCCGAGCTGACATCTCCTTTTCCTAACTACTACTCCACGCTAACGGGAGGACTAAGAACCTATACTGCATTTAGCGTGCATCAGCCCCGTTACACGATGGGTCTTTAGTAACATCGAGGCTCGAACATACGACTCATCAAAAGCAACTCCTGGCCTAGACCTTGACCACCAGGCTACCGAAGCCACATATAGCAATTGGTTTGAATTTTATATTAATTGCGCGAAATGTGTAGAGCAAGCATGTCGAATTCTCGGGGTGCATATGATCGCAGCGAATATCTTTGCGACCCTATGTGACCTCAACGAAAGTCTGAACAAAATAACATACAACAATAATTTTACTAAAAATATCGTGGGTGATTTTTTAAAATTTCTAAACGCTCAAAATTAGTGATTATAAACCGCAGCATTTCTCAATGAATTATTGTCATGTTGGATCGACGTGCCACTTCCCCCACCAATATCATGTTAGCAGACAATGATAACTTACTCTTAAATCAGCAGCGCTCGGAATGCCTTACAATAAATGTTGCAATTTCATGGAACACTAAAAATAGGTTTATTTACATGTTGTTCATTCATTTGGGTTTTTCTGTCTGTTAAAGTTTTAAAATATACATATATTTTTGTAATTCTTTATTATTATTTAGTGTTAACCATGACTCGTCTATTTTAGACTCTTGGATTAGGTATGTATTTATCGAAACCGGATGGTTGTAAAACTAAGCGAAAAATTGTTGATGGATATCGGTATTTCCTAATAGGAAAATTGGCACATTTCACTGTGACATAAAAGAAAAAATAATCAGGTAGATATGTAATATTGCTATTAGTATATCAAAGTTATATTGCACAAAAAACTTCTAGGAACAGTGCATTAAGAGCTATTAAACGAATTACAAGTAACAGCACTCTTTCCAAGAAGATAACAAAAACTGCAAACGTAGTTTTTACATGTAGTGCGGCCCGCGTGATTAACTAGTTAGATGGCTGGAAATGAGTTTGACATTCTTGCTTTTAAAACACATGGACACAGTGTGATAAATAAGTATATGCATATATAAATTGCATGAGTGTGTATCAGTTTTTTCACACTTTTCGATCCGAAAATGTATTCCGAGCTTACGTCATGTTCTATTTTAAGATGAGTTGTTGACAACTATCGGTACAAATGATGGTGCAGTTGATGGAAACATAGTCCCTCTATGCTCATCGTTGCAAATGGTTTTATCGAATATCGTCATCTGGAATAATAGGCGCTTTTGCACGTTGGAGGTATCGTGGCTCAGAATTTTTCACACATCGCGTTGCGTGAAGGGTTGGCAAGAACAATAGCGGGACCAAGCTGAAAAATTATCTTATAGGAAAGGAAGCTTAAAACAAATTTTTCTCAGTAAAATAATTTTTATTTTGTCATTGATCACATTGTACAAATATATACAGTAAGGAGTACATGAAATTACATACAATATAACACATAATAAATAATAATGTATGCTAAATTCAGTCATTTGATCTGCAAATGATATTTTTCTTGATTAATAACATAGATTTTTGAAAGACAAATCCTTTTTACGATGTACATTCACGGTCAATGAAAATTACTCACCCAAAAGGATGTATTGGATACAGGTGAAACTGAATACACAAATATATGAATGATAGATGAGAGTGATCACAAAATCCGAACAGTTGAATAATTAGTGATGCAGTTATGGGTCTTAGACCAGTCCTCTTCGATAGAGATTTACAGTTCTGTATGCAGCAATACAGGTGTCAATACAATGTGGTCTTGAATTAAAAAGACACATATTGTCCTGAGTACAAATTAATCCTCACTTGTTTTACGAAGCTTTTTAAATTTCGAATATTGTGACTTGGAGGCAGGTCACTTTTCATCTGGTCTCAGACATGGGAGCTAGGAAAAGGAGCACATAGGGCCGTTCAATATCATACCTATACCGATGGGATATCATGCCACGAACCACTACTAGAAGTGACCGACCATCAAAACATAAGGCTCCTGACCATAATTTCTACTGTCCAGGAGCTATGCCACTCAACAACAAGACAATGATTATATCGTTAAAGAAGTCCTCTACATACGGAGACGATCTGACTCTAAAGTGAAGCATGATTCGTCTCTGATAATCACGGATTCATTACACAGCTCCTTATGTTACTTTGATTTGTCACCATTGCAAGCGGTGTCTCCGATACTTTGGCGTTAAAAGTAGAGCTTGTAAAAGACTCTGCGACTTCAGATTCGCCTTTTCCTATAGCGTCTCGCAATGATACCCACTCGAGCCTCTTCTACTCCATGAATAGAGGATCGGATAGTCATTGGATTTATGCGTGTCTAGAGAGCAATTCGTCTGTTATCTCTACTGGAGGTTTGTGTGGTCCTTCCTAAAACGCTTGCTAAACGCTAACGTTCCGAGTGTTACTTCCTTCACGTGTCCAGAGTTGCCAACACTGTCTGATAATATTGTCAGGACGATTCAAGTACAGATGAAATCTCTGTAAAAAAATTGCGTAGTGTTCTAGACATTCATCTCTCGTGCCTAGAAGTCGCTTTCGTCTTCTGTACACGCTATCGCATCAGTCAGTGTCTTTCGCGTTCACAGGAATCTAGAAAATATCGATATTTTTACGCGTCAGTTCAACTCTGCTAGTTATGCGAGCATGTTTCGTTACAAGAAATTTAAATTAGTTGCGCAGCAGCTAAATATCTCGCTATTTATAAAATTTCAAGGTTGTGACACGATTTTTTCAAGGCATGCTAGTTTCATCGACCGTGAGTCAGAAGTCATATTTTCCTTTGACTCAATAATACGTACATTTCTAGTCGTATCTTTCTCATTGAAGTTCATTAATACATTGCATTAAGCACTTGTCTTTCTTTAAAATCGGAATACTTATTTATATTCTCACTTCGAGATAAAAACGTACCATCTACGATCAATCCTCGCTATGTAAACTTTACGAAAAATGTGGCTTTTACTTTCCTGACTATCTGCAAATTTAGTGATTGACTTAAAGCCCCGACCTTGCCTTAGGTGTATGGAAGTGAAATGTCCGTTAATTGGGTGGTAATATTCAAATATATGTATATTCAGATCAAAATCAAAAAAGGAAATGAAACAATTTCGATTTTGTAAACTCCCTTTCCTTGTAAAATTCTATTTTGAGTGGGGCCTTGGGTCCTCATTCCGCTCAAAATTGTCACGGGATGCCCTTGGTTATGTGGACTGCCAATGGTCGTTCGCACCATATTATAATAACTCGAAATGGTTAATTCAATCATAAGTAATAAAATTTACCTCTGAGGTTCATAAATACATCTTTAACTCTCCCTAGGTCGTCTTCAGCTTTAATTTCGCATTGACTTGTTCTGTTATACGGTACAATCGTCAAAAAAAAGACACTCTTAAAATAACTTCCTCAATTATCGCAGCAAATAGACAAAATTAGTATCATTGTTAATGACTTAAAGGAAATTAAATTATGATGTTAATGGATTATTTAATTAACTTAATTAGCATAGACAACTCACTTTTAAAAATGATTTTCTCATTATGGAATACGATTTGTTCCCGTATCTGATTTTCCACATCTTCAAATTATATATACCCCCCCGCACGCACACATTTCAAGTGTAGTGAAATCCTACTTGAAAGCTTCTGAATTATGGAGGCTTAAAAAATAAGTCCCTTTATGAAAAATGAGTGTTCTTTAATACTTGTTGATAAAAACTATTCTATACAACATTTTTCGAAATATTTTGCTCCTAATGGTACATAATACATTTCCAATTAACTTCAAAAATATAAAAATGTTTTTAAAAAGTTATTTATCTGAAAATTTTGAATTCATGCAATTCCCTTAACAGTTCAAGTAATATTCAAGATCGAATTTTACAATAGGAAAGTGTGTCTTAAGGGACCGAAAACTAGTTTATCAAACTCAATTGTTGTTTCACTTGTTATGTGGTATTAAAAACAAGCGAAAATATTATGAATCTCTTTTGGATGGAATTATGTAATCCCTTGATAATTTTTCCCAAACGTCTCTGGAAGTATTCACTGGATTCGAATGCAATTTAGAACATAAGCTATTATGACTCTTCTACACCTAGTTCTACAATAAATTGGATTCCGCGATTTAATGGAGAATGTTAAATAAAAAATAAATCCGTAAACAGGATTTAGTTCTTTTCAGCCCTTAATAATGATATTTTTTGAATAACGATTATCATGAATGAATTTTGAATAAGTCCTAATGAGAAAATTAAGAAAATTGTTGGCTCCTTTTTTTTTTTTTCTTTTTTTGACGACGGTACATAATGCGTTGTTGGCTGATGATGATCCACACTTTTTTTAACAATGTGATCTTCAAATCACGTTGGTTTTTGTTACACCAAGAAAAAGAATTTACACCCAATGACTGATCAATCAAAATTTATCTGCCTTTCAATGGATCCTCATCAACCTAACTGTTCGATAGAGACAATGCGGTTTCGCATTAAACAGCTCATCACTTGTCAATAACCATTTTAAACTCGTCTGCCACAATGCATAATTCATTGATTGGCGGTGATACACAATGCGGCAGAAATAAACTGAACTCATTAATATTCATTTACAGCCCTTCGAAATGTTGTGCAACTCGCCAAAAATAACCTGCTGCTCATTAACTAATTTTCCTGAACTTACCGAGACGAAAGTCATAGTTTTCAATCATTCCACGTGATGTAAACTAAGATATTCTCTTCCAAGAATATCGAATGAAAATATTAATGACAACTTAATGGTAATAGCATGCTCTTGTTCTTAATTGGCTCGCAGAACCTCGAACAGATCGACAGGCGAAAAAGGGTGTGTTTCGGTAGTATCAATGACATTTAGCACTTACACAGACGAGAGAAGGAAAAAATAATATAATAAGTAACAACCTTTTAAGAACTTCATAATTTTTTATTGTTATGTTAAAATTTTTTATACAACCGATTTAATATTTAAATATTATTTTCTCAATATTATTTTAAAAAAGAACTGTTTTAACGCTAAAAATACTTATTAACGAGAGGATTAGTCAATACCAAATTTTTATATTGACACGAAGAAAGCTTTTTATAAATGAATGGAAAGCAGCAAAAAGAATTGGGTCTTTAATTACTCGGAAATATAGTTTCGATAAGTTGTAGAAAAACACAGCATTATTGTATAATTGATTGTTTGTTGATGTGTAAACTTTCCTCATAGAGATAATTAAAATTGCATTGAGGCTGCGTACTTGAGGCTGTGAGTCTAAAAAAGTATTCATTTGAGTATGCATAATTTAAGTTATACTAAAGCTATGCAGTTGTCTATTAGATACGTATCTTGACGATGCGATAAAACCTAAACTGACATCATTCTCTAGAATTTTTTATTCCACACCTTATAAAGCCTCTGATGTCGGCCTTTGAGGTATATATGAAATCGAGACTACCCAACCACGATTATTGGACGGCTGTTGGTAGAGAATCAGAATCGTAACCGATGGTTTTGGGTCTCGTACTTCCAAAAATTGTCATGTAACGGATCACAAAGTTCTCGTGTTGATGTGTCGGAGCTAAGGGGAATGAGGTTCTAACTCACAGGTCATCATCACTTGACCGACGTTTAAAATGTCAAGTTCCTTCACAATTAGCCCTTGTGTTTCTTAAGGTGTGATGTTAATTAGGACCATCCAAACAATCAATGAAACTCACTGTTTATTATACTCGTTATCAGAAGTCAGAAGAGTTGCTAATTCAAGGCTTTTATTTTGTTTTAATACTGTGGCATAGAATAAACGTTGCTGTATGTTAAATATATTTGAATGTTTGCAAATTGCCCCTGAGTATAATATGGAATTGGGAAAGGAAGGTGACAGCTAATGAGTGCCATCTTCATCGTGTTTTGAAACATAAAGTTTCCCATATATTCTTGTCCAAATATAGCTCTGTTCAATGTTGATTTTATGAATTCTAAACACCAACAGATCTAAATGTATTTTGAAAATTATCCAAAGAACCCATGTCTTTGCTTATCAACATAATCAGGTTACTTTTGAGAGATCTGTTATACGGTTAGACATTCCTCTTTACAATCTCCAGAATTGATTTGAGCCTCGATTTTACCAAGATTCGTCGTATGAAATAGTAAAGACTCAAATTGTTCACCTTGCATAGTGTAGGAATAAGGAAAATGATGAACCAATTCAAATTATTCATGTCATTTGACCATGGTTGAAAATAATAAGGTTCTCCACTAACAGTCCTCATACAGTATTGAAGAAATATTAAACTTAACCAAACCAACCATTATCATGGGGTACAGAAATAATTTACAGGCAGATTTGCAAGCATGCTTTTGAATATGTAAGTTAATAAAGTAAAGAAATGGTGTTTAGAGCAAGAGCAGTCCAAATGGAATATTAATCCTCATATAACGTAAAGTTGGGAAAATGGTATGGAAAATCTTTATTATTATTTCCGTATCTTAACTGTGGTTCAAAATAATAAGATCCAAAAGACATAATACAATTCAAGGAAATTTTTAGTCAAATTAAATCTTGATCATCAATGTACATTTCTAATTGGACGTTAAAAATAGCCAAGCTTTTCGTACTAGAATAGTTTCCTTTTATTATAATTAATATATGGGTCATCAAATAAAAGCATTCTTCCTCATCTTGAATTCTTCTCTTAATGACTATTAAAGACAATCTCCGGTATGTAGCCAAAAATAGTTACTTAGACGCGTCAAAACAAAACCATTTTTTAACTAAACCCTAAGTCAAAAACTGAATGCAACCGAATTCAATCACCTCGGCTGCCCGCAACTGAATCGCTTCCTGTCGCGTCATTCTAAACAATCCAATGAATCGAAATGTATTTATCGGTCATTTTTCTTCTTCGAACCAGTGGCAACAGCGGCATTCTTCGCATTCCGACGTGTCTGGGTGCGTGGGTGATGTTCTTTTCTATAAATACTCGCCCGATTGGAATAGAAAGCGCGACGATCGTAAAAAGAATTGAGTTACACCGCTTTTGTTTCCGCATGCCTGGCGGCAACAAATCAAAAGTCGGTTGCGTCTAGTATCAGCAGACGATCGCTGTCACCAACACCCCTTCCTGATGCAGACGACTTCACGGGCCGCCAGCCATTCAGAGATACTTTTCTACCTACAACGAGATCGTATTTCGTCTGCTGCGTTAATTGCTCGCCCTTTTCATCCCTTCCTCCTCAAAATTAAGCAAACGATCGAGGTTTAAAATTTCTCTTAAAGAGAGGAATAAGTTATTTACTCAATTAAGAAATTTCACTACTCCCTTATTGGTTCATTAAGATTACAGTACAGAGTTGCCATTTTTCAAATTAACATAGGTCTCGATGGAGGAAAACTGAAAGAACCGAAGCAATTTCTCTACAGAAAATATATTCTTAATCAACGATTTTAAAAACATTTTTTAAGTTCTGAGTTTCATTTAGGCCATTTAAACTGCATGTAGTGAGAAAAAAAAGACACAAATAATTGAGACAAAATTGTTATTTATCCTATTTACCCTAAAATCGTTCTATATTTATCACTTAATTTGGAATGACTAAACCTTGATTAAAGTCGTTTGATTAAACCTAACGAGTCCCCTGACCCTTAATGCGCAACTCCCGTGCCAATGTCCGAAATTCATACTTATTAGAAAACAAATATATTTTGTAATAGTATCAATCCCTTTTTGTGGCATTATTTTATTATTTTACATCAAAGTCTGTGAATTATTTATCTGCGGAACATTTAAAAGTTTATGAAGGACAAATCAACCTTGTACGAAGCGTCTGATATTCATATTAGAGAGTCATTAAGTGAAGTGATTTTTTTTTAAAAAAAAAAACTAATTGCTTTCTCGTCATCTTTTATTATTCAGGAACTTGTGACCAATTGAGAATGATTTGAATGATTAGACTAATGTCAATTTATAGCTGCTCGTTAGTAGGTATTGACTATAATCTAAAATATTCGATATTTCATATTCCTTAAACTAATATATTTCTAAGAGACCAAAAGTGATAATTAAGTCTATGTATTGTAGTTATTCGTTATTGACAATTATCCATAATACATGTCACACACTCAATCAGGTTTATTCCTTAAAGTAATAGATTTCTAAAAGGTTAAGGAAAGTAATGATAATGTTGTTGTATTGTAGTTATTGGTTATTGACATTCATCCAAAATACTTCATATTCCTTTAACTAATACATTTTTAAATTATCTATAGAAGATAATGATTATGTAAGGATTTTTTTAATGTTATCTAATAATTATTCATAATTGTGTTTTTATATTCGTCCTCTGGTTAATAAAAATAGTTGCCACCACTAATCAACTTCACATATATAAACTATTACACAAGTTTACCTTACAGGAATATAAATCATTTGTAAAACATTCCCACAGTCGAATTTGTAATCGACCACCTTATCAAAAAGTACCTTTTAAGTTGAAATCTTTGTTACAGAGGCTCAGTTATACTCAAAGTATAACTGATCATGAAAAACTGGGATTTTGAGTAATGTAGATACATTTCTCCCAGGTCTTTCGTATTTCAAAAATCAATGGCCCTTTCAAAAACCCTTTTCGTCAGCTAATCTTGAAAAATCGTAGAGGATAATCTTTCCGCCTTCGCTCAGTAAGCTTTTTTATTGAGATAGTTCTTGCCCACTGCAAGTAACTTAACAAAGTGTAATTTTATGACGACCCCAATCAAACACATTAATTTACCCAATAAAGAATTTTTTTCTTTAAAATATCAGCCTCAGAATATTATTCATCATTACGGATATATATTAAAATTAAAACTTTTTGATTGTCAATTTCAATAGATATCCTTTTTTATTTTCATCCGAAACTATTCCACACTGCTTTTAAGCGATTAACTGGGTTTTTTTTTATCGGTTTTATTTTCTAGATTTTTGCTTGAAGATCATTTTCATGCTATTTTCAAATGAGATAATTTCTTTTTACATACAGTTGCTTAAACGAGTATTGCGGCAAACCAAACTTTCAAACATTTTTTGAAAGGAAAATCAACAAATTAATTTTAACGAGATATATTTTACATTTTATATCAGATTACTGAATAAAAATAAAAAAGCTCAAAATTTTCTTTAAGCATTATTAAATATTTATAGAAGTATATACCTGTGGTGTATGAATATGACTACCGAGCGAGAGAGAGAAAGAAACCCCTGTTCCTCACGCGCAGTGAAACGCCTTGAATTTCCTATAAGTGGCTTGCTTACAACTTCTTGAACTGTAGAATCACTTACATTTAATATTCCCTTTATTTCCTAAATTTTTCTACAATTCCATCGATAAGTTATAAGTTTTCTTATATCAACTGACCTTCAGAAGTTTTAAGACCCACGTAGCTCTTAAATACTAAACGTTGAGTTTCAAATCAAATTTCAAATGAGGTTAGAAACCTTTTTTATGCAGTTAATTTGTTAGAATTGGCTGTTTATATTGCTTGTTTCCGCAATGCCCTAATACTTTTTTGATCTTTATTTTTAGATAATACGCACGAGAGGAATACTATTAACAATATGTTGAATTAATTTTGAGCTTTTTAAATTTTTTTGTCATAAGATATGACATGCCAGAAAAACAATTAGTTAAAACTAAGCAGTTGATTTTTTTTCAGAGACTGTTTTGAAGCTTGGTTTGCCACTGATCCATTGTATATGTATTATAGGTATATATTTATTGAACCCTTTATCATTCTCATTCATAAATACACATAAAATATATCCTATTTGATGCTTAAGCTCTTTTATTTTCTGTATGGCAGTGGATGTTGTTCCAAATGATTATTCCGAAGCACCATTCATAAATCTAATACGTCATTAACTTTGACAAGTAAAAGTATTACAGTTCAGAAAAGCTGCGTTTCCTGAAACGATTATACTTGTTTCCAGTTTTCCCTTTTCTTATATTTTCGAATCGTGATAAATCCTTGATCGTCGCAAATACTCAATATCTAACTCTGTTGCAGCATATCAAGCAATGATAAACATAATAATTCGTAAAATTGACATGGACTATAAACCTTTGAAACCTATTTTTGTTTATACTTGAAATTATTCAGTGACGTCAACCACATTCCAAGAAGGTCACACTGTTGTAATTCATACAGAGCTAAGAAACTAATTACTTAAATGTAACTAACTTGCCAAAAGTTAATTAACTGTGATTCATGAGTTAATAAATAGCTTTCAATGATAAGTTAATTCTATGAATAAATTAGCAATGGCTAGGAAATAAAAAATTCAGTTATTGATAATGTTCTCAGTTTCAATTATGATGGTCTGAATGGGACACCACGAATACACGACTTGAAAAATAACATAAGTTAATGAGCCTTAATCACACTTAATTTTAATTAAAGCTTTGTATACTGTTTAGGATATTTTATTTATTTTGTCGATAATTAGTTCCCTCTTTTCCCTAGCCTATGATTTTGTCCTTCTCTGTTATCAATTAATATTCCTCTCTGTTATCACATCCTATTTTGTTATCAATTAAAAATCCCACTCTGTCAGAAGTAATAAAACCGATAACATTTTTTGGAATCTTCATTAGGCGATCGAAAGCTTAAGATCAAGTATTTCCGAGTGCACAAAAAAATTGAGTGCGAGATTTTTTGTAACCTTTTTGCCGAAAGGTTCAGAAATACTTTTCATCAACCAAGGTCAGTAAATATTCACGAATTAAACTCCCCCTGTAAGCAAAGTATAATTCTCGAATTACTGAATGAATTTCTTCATCGCCGCCTTTATGATCTTGCCGGCCACCTGAATCAACCCGGAGAAGACTCAGACTACGGTTTTGTAATGTCTTCGACGTACATTTTTGAATCTTAATGTGTCTCGGAGAGGGGGATGAACGCAAGTAGATGTTTGGATAGGCTAATTTTGAAGACAGAATTACAAGGTTAATTAGCGCTTCCACAGATTTTTAATGTCCGCTGGACAAACAAGGGATCGACACGTCGCAAGAGGTTAAAGACACTGCAACCTCAATTAGCCTAAGTTTGCGTCGCATGCAGGGGTGAACGTCCCAGCCTTCACCTTGAAATTATTCAAAGCGACATGCGGGCAATGGCAGGATCAACGCACCAAGACGTGGCAGTAAGGAATATATTTGCAACTTAACAGCCCACGCAATAAAAGGATGGTAAAGATTGTTGTCACCTGTTACCAGATTCTACAAAAGGGATTGCATCTGGATGGGTCCATCTGCCAACAGTTTTTTGCGTGTTGTCCTTGAATATTTCTTTAGGGATCTCCATTGTATGCTGTCCTTGAATGTTTCTTAGGGTTGATCTCTAAAGAAAGATTCAAGGACATGCCGTCAATATTTGTTGTGCGATGTTAATGCAAAGAAGCCTAAGGATTTTGAACAGGTGTATGTGTATGTTATGACTAAGTCTAATGTCATTTACATCTCCCTTTACTGTTGACTGAGAATTAAGAACAACAGTATGCTGCATGTGCTCTGAAAACCCCAAAGAGCCCAAATTGAAGGCGAAGATCAAAGTTGAAATAAATTACATCGTTGACTGAATTGCGATAAGAATCATAATTTTTGAATGCAGATAGGTACAAAAAGTATTAAATTAATATATAAAGAAGAGGAAACTAAATTCCTTAGTTTCTCGATAAACTTAGGCAAAAATCTGATTTATCGCAATATGATACACCCACTATTAGTTCTTGAGAGCTATATATAAATTTAAAGTCAGCATTGAAAGAAATAGGTCAGTAAATAAATTGTTAAAAGTTGTGAAGATGAACAATAATATGCGTGTAAGTTAGATGTAATACGTATTTTAAATGTACATCTTGCGATTGTATTTAATTTACTGCTTCAAAACGTTATAGAAATATTTTTATGCAAAATTCTTCTGTTATTTGGTGATAAAATTTATTTTTTACACATAATTTTTTTTCTAATTTCTTACAAATTAGATAAAGAATTACAAGTAAAAAAAATGTAAATGTGTTACATATTTATGACTTCTTGCGATTCCATGTTTCTTGTAATAAAGTACAGCTCTAGTACAATCTTTTATTTATTCAGATAATAGTTTCATTTTTTGTAGCATTCTAATATGAGTTTGATAAAGCTAGCGGCAAATTTTAAAAGAAAAACACAGCTATACCACGTGGTATTAGCCTATTTATATTTATATAGAATTTTATTCGTCTTCTGTTGAGACTCATTTACCGTACCTATAATCATTTTTAACTAAATTACGAATGCAAATAACAATGTCAACAATAAAGTATTGTTATTCTGTGACATATGAAACTGATCATTGAGCTAAGTCATGTATATGCACTTAATAAAATATCTGAATCAGCAAAAACGAGTGTCGCAAATATTTAAATTGTATCTATAATATTTTCTTCAATTTTTAACAAAAAAAAAAAAAGCTTTTTGAATTCAATAACTTAATTCTCCATAGGAATTCTCTCTAGGAAGATAACGATTTTTGTATTAAGGCTTAGCGAACTCTAAAATGACTTGAAAAACAACGTACGTATCTACATACATTGATACCATTTAAATATCACTAAAGAATTGAATACCTACTAGAAAGGGGATTAACTTTGATCGATTGTTTGATTTATGAGGTATATGGAGAGGAAAAGGCAAAATCACTTTACAATTTGAAAAGAATTGGGTTGCTTTTATTGACTGCAAACTTGAAGCAACTCGAGGGCTATTGGCGACTGACTTCGTAATTTTGAACCTTGGTTAAGTGACGGACCGACACCTGAGATGGCACCTCCCTCTCCTAATTTCTACAGCATGCCAAAGGGAATACCTTGAGCCTCAACAAATTTAACGTGCATCAGTTCCGGCTACACGGTAGGTCTTTAGTGGCACCAAGGCTAAAACCCACGACTCGACGGAGACTGCCGGCCGTGAATCCACGACCATTACCACTAGGCTACCGATGCCCAATTTAAGAAGGGAATTACTTTTCTGATAATTAATTTTTTTATGTCTGTTACCAGAATTTTAACATCGAAGTTTGGGATTTGTTTGGGACACATAACTGAGCAAATTGTGAGAATTATACAGTGTTACTCTACAAATAAAAGTTTTGTTCTCGAGCATGGAGAATATGTAAGTCATTTTCATTTTAGAAGACCTTCTTCTAGACCAACAATATTGACCTCGATTAAACGCATTTCAAGAACTTGGAGACCTCGCTCGATTCGCATCAGGCCATTCTTGTTGAGGAAAGCATTTCTCAAAATCCAGTGACTCGATACTTTTCCTCGGAGTTTGAAATCTGTACTCACGTTCTCCTTTTTCTCAATTGAGGCCATAAAGAATACATGTTTCTCAATATTCCTAATGTCATTTTTAGATCTAGACCAATATCCTTCGAGAAATTCAAATTAACAGCAAGAGCTATTGCAAGCTACCAAGAAAATTTTGATGGAAAGAACTATTATTTGTGAATTGGAGAATGGTGAAATTCTCAGAGATATTGTTTCTGCTACCTAGTTGTGTGAAAAAAATTCAAGCAACAGGGTGTCCCGTAAATAGAAGTGAAAGCTTTAAGGAGAGATGGGATCATGAAAAGATCAAGAACTGTGCAGCAACCCATGACTGGAAATGTCATGGGAAAATGGCAGGAGAGGTATAAAAAAAAAGAAAGGACACAAAACAGAGAATACCACAAACATTCGTTTCCAATAAGTATTACAAATAATAATTAAAATATTCCATTTCAAAATATTACAATGGATATTCGAAGTTTTCAGCCTTTATGATACACCGACTAAACATAGATTTGCAAACAAGATTATAGATATTCGCAACGGTATTGATTACTCTTGGATCAAGATACATTTCAGATTCAATAGATATATTTTACACAACAGTTTTAAGTGCCCCCAAAGAAAGAAATACAGGTTGCTAAAATCCTTAGAATTGCGGACCGTGCAACTGGTCCGCCATACCAAATTCATGTTTGTCCAAAGGAAGCATTTCCATGGTGCGCTTACAAATCATTTGTAGCCTTCCCTCACTATGCCTGACACTTCTAAAACACCCGATTTCACACAAATTGAGATGCAAATGTGAAAACAAATGGTGGCTCGGTTTCTCGATTAAGTCATTGAGCTGCGTTGTGATCAGCCAATCCGTACATTAAGTACAAGCCTACCAGCTCTTTGTTCGTAAAACATTATACGAACAAGGATACTACAGCTCAAATGACAAAAAAATCAGATATTGTTCTTTAGATACTATCATGAACAGCGCCATCTACTAAAGTACGAGGACATTTCCATGTTGATATTTTGCAATTCTCAATTCTTTTGATGCACCCACCTCTCCTAGTACCTCCATGTTTTTGAAATATCTTGCATATAAATGTCATATAAATAAATAAAGGAATTCTATAAGACATTAAATATTATAGCCATTTAAACCTCTAAAGTAAATTTAGACCTGCCATGTACTTGTAGATATAAAGGTACACATAACATTTTTTTCAGCAAAGACGTCTTGCCAATTTTTTCTCTAAATATTTATCATGATCATTTATTTGTTAATATTAAAATTATTTCAGCACCAAGAAAAGTAGAAACATTTCTTAAAAAGTTCAAGCATTAGTGAAAATTTTTAAAGTGGGAAACATTTTAACGTTTTCCATGTAACTGTAAATGAAGCATTTTGATAATCATCGTAAAGGTGACTTTAATTATCTTTGGTAATCATTCTAAAGGTGATTTTAATTATCTTTGATAATCATTCTAAAGGTGATTTTAATTATCTTTGATAATCATTCTAAAGGTGACTTTAATTAAAAATGACAATCATATGGCTGAAAACACTCAGTGACAGTGTTTCATGGATAATCGAGTCTTATTTCGAGTCTCCATCTTTGACCTTTACCTGATACTTGGTTGCGATGACAAGCTGGAGACTTGATTCCTAATGCAGGATAACGGAAGATGCCATACATAACACATGGATCAATAAGTCCCGAGACTGTGCGGTCGTTGTTTTTTTTTTTTGCGATTTCCTCCTTCAAACGCACCAGCAAGTCAATATAATAATCACTGTTGATCGATTTACCTTTTCCGAGGTAGTCAATGAAAATCACGCCATGCGTATCCCAAAAAACTGACGCCATGACTTTGCCAGCTGACTGCTGCGTTTTCGGACGCTTCGGACGGCTTTCGCCAGCTGTGCGCCACTCAGATGACTGCCGCTTCGACTCTGGAGTGTAGTGATGTATCCATGTTTCGTCCATGGTCACGTAACGACGCAGGAAATCTTTTTTGTTGCGAGTAAATAGCGATAAACAGCTTTCTGAATCATCGACTCGTTGCTGTTTTTGTTCCATCGAAAGCAATCGCGGCAACCATTTGAAAAAACCTTTTTCATGCTCAATTTTTCATGAAGGATAGTAAATACACTTCCATATGATATCTGTGTCACCTCAGCAATCTCACGGAGCTTCACTTTACGATCTTTCATTATAATTTTTGTCACTTCACTCACATTTTCCGGTGTAACGGCTTCCACAGGTCTACCCGAGCGTTCCGCGTCATTTGTGTCGGTACGACCACGTTTAAACTCGGCAAACTACCGACAAATCGTTGCTTTTGATGGACAAGAGTCAGGGTAACATTTTTTAATCCATTGTTTCGCTTGCACGGTGTTTTTACCCATTAAAAAACAATGTTTTATCAGAACACGAAACTCGGTTTTTTTTCCATTTTTTAAACAAACTACAAAACGACTTTACTCCAACCTCGATAACTCAGCTGTTTCTGGTCCGATCGACTTAAAATTTTGACACGTTTCAAGCAAAGGTTCATACTCTAGAAAGACCTGGTTACTGGTTTACTACGAGCTCCATCTCTGGGTTAGTCTCGGGAGTTATTGATTGATGTGTTAAATATTATCTCCGAAAAAAAACCCGAATACATTCATAGTAATAGTACAAAATTTAATCAGCTCTGTAATACGTTTATTAATAAACGGAGACATTTTATTCTTTTTTGTGTAAAAACGTGTGTATATAAACAATATATAAAATGTCATTTGCTTTAAGAAAATAGAAACTTCGTTGTTATTGATCTTTGATTAAAATTGCCCGTGTAAATACATATATCTCCGTGTTTGCTCACGTAATCCACCCAATTTAACAATGCTACGATGCTTTACCAATAAAAAAAAATAAACGGATTACCGACTCATGATCTAGAGCTACTTGAGAGCTATCAGAAGAAAAAATTAAAACCGATCTCAGAAATGTCTAGAATTTTTTATTAAATAAAGCTTATTCACAAGTCATCGAGAGGCCGCAGCAGCCCAGTGGTCATAGACAGAAGATTCGTGGCCAGACATAACTACGTAGTCCTGGTTCCAATCATGGCTTAAAATTTTGACACTTTTCAAGCAAAGGTTAGTACTCTAGAAAGACCTGGTTACTGGTTTACTACGAGCGCCATCTCTGGGTTAGTCTCGGAACTTATTGATCCATGTGTTAAAATACAGGATAACAAAACAGGGTTCTTTTGTGAGCACAAAAAATATACCAACTTTAAAAAGTCACTGTTACAAAAATGAATAAATTACAGCTTTTGTGGACAAATTAAATTAAAAATAACACCTTAAAGTTTACAAATATGTAAATATTCAATGTGACCACCATTGGAAAAAACTCAATCGGTTGATAATTTCTGATCAGAATAATTAATCAGAAATTATTATCGATTGATTGAGTCGAATTGATAATTAGAACTTTAAGGATTTGAGCTTTAAGAGGATTTTTTGAACTGTCTTCTTTATTATGTTACTTCCTATGTTTCTTAATTTTTGTGTGTGCATATGTGAAATTGATTAAGTTAATTAAATTGAAATTTCTCCTTTACTATTTTTTATAATTACCTTTGCAGCAAAGTATGTGTCATTTTGAATATTTATTATTACCTCTCATATTTTTTGGCTTTTATTTAATTATTTGAATTATTGCACATTGTGAGTATTTAAGATTTTTTTTTAAATAATTAATCGAAATAATTAATTCAGAATAGTTAATTAATATATAAACATTTTATGTTTCAGGAAGAAAGATTTAAGGATATGTGAACTCTTCAGAGTTCAGGAGCAACACTATGTCGCAACCTAGTGGCCAAGATGAACAAGCACCTGAATCCATGTGAAAAAAATCCGAAAGCGAACTGCTTTATCTGAGCCGGATTATAGAATGCGCCGACTATCCAATGCCAAATTAAAGATTGTTTGGTTTTATTAACGTCCCAGAAGAAGCAATACGAGTGCTATTGGTGGTGGACCCCGTAATTTTGAACATCGGTCAAGTGAGGAGGACGACTCCTCGTGAATGAGTTGGCAACCCCCTCTCCTAACCTCCACACCCCGACTAAGGGAGGATTTTGGGATACGACAGATTTAACTTGCGTCAGCCCCGGCTACACGGTGGATCTTTATTGGCATCAAGGCTAGAGCTTACGACTCGATGGAAACCGCTGGACACGAGTCCGCTGCCATAACCTCTAGGTTACCGCATCCACGCCAAATTAAAGATAGGTTACTGTATTAACTGAATTGCAGATCTGCTAGATATATGCTTTTTCTGATGCGTTAGGTTTCATAATATCTCTCCAATGCAAAAAAATCTTTAAATTATTGATAGAAAATTTATGTATATTTGTTGTCGGCTAGATATGTCCGATAAGAAATTTCATCTCATCCTCATTTCTTGCAGTGTTGTTTCATTAAAATTAAATCTGATTTAGTTCGAATACAAGTTATCAGGTGAAAATTGCTATTTCAGAATACATACGCTCTGTATCTTCAATTAAATGCAATAGATTTCGAGTATCACCTGTTTGTCTCATACGTGAAATTGTCGTCAATCATCCCAACAGGGTTGTTTCATCGCGTGACCATCCAGATAAGCCGGCACTTTCTTATCGAAGCCATTAGTGGCATCATCGTAGAAAGAAATAATCATTGATGGCACATTTAACTTTTCGGCTTTGTAATGATTTTTAACTTGATTTTTGCAACTTTTTGCAATTCATTTCTTGTCAATATTGACTGGAAGCTCTTGTTCAAGAGAATATGAAGAAAGAAAAAAATATGTCTGCTTACTTCCGTCTGCGACAATTGTTGACTTTTGGCATTTAGAAGATGCCCCATCATTCTTAATTTCACATTTGTTTTGAAAACACACACACACACACACACACACACACACATATATATATATATATATATATATATATATAATTTGAAAGTTCTTCTTTTCACGTGTCGGAAATCTTGATATCGATACACGTGATACACGTGAGGAATAATTCCATTAATCAAATGGGTTTTGTAACAGAATTTTCCGGCTTTTCAAGCAGATATGTAATTGATGTTGTCGCCGTATGCGTGTGAATGAACAGTACCTATGCTCTAATCACATTTTCAATTCCAATAATAATATATATATCCCAACAATTTATGTAATATTGTTATAATGTAATTTAAAGAAGAACACATTTAAATTATTTTAATAATTTAAAATCTTCCAACATTAATGCTACCAATTTTTAAGTTTATAGTATGGTTACAAGGCATGTATATCATATATTTAAAAACTTTAATAAAATCAAGTTTTTCAATGTAATGCATATAAGGCTTAAGATTAATCTATTTATTAAAGTAAAACAGACGAAATGTGAAATATATTTTGGGAAGGAAAAATGCTGATTGATATTTAATATAGAGTGTCTCTAGACATCATTTTTATTACATGGAATTATGTACCTTATCTTGAGAGCGGAGATGCCTATTGCCTTAAATGTAGTGTCTCAAAATAGTAATTAGTGGTTTTAGTACTAGATAGGTTATAGCGCCACCTGGTAGCAAACAGCAAAGATATCGTTCCCATCTAGAAAACGGTGAAAGACACGAGAAAAAAGTAAACTACAAAGTTACAGAACGTCTATATTCGGTACGAAAAGATACCTTGCGTACAATAACACTAAGAGCAGAATGTGAAAAATGCTCTTTTGTTTGGTTACGATTTACCAAAAAACGTGATTTTAACAAATGCGGACAAAGGGAGAAAAATAATCTTTGCGACCAAAAGCTAGCCAGTGTCATTGTCCGGTGTCACAGCGCATGATTCACGATCGAAAGGACCATGGTTTGAACACCGCAGTAGTATGCTCTATTAATTGTGTGCAAAACCCGACTTGTATGCTGTAGTGCCAATAATACATACTGTAATGCCGAATTGTATATTGTATGTGCTACCGTCCTGCATGCAAACTGGTCTCTCAAAGACGCACCAATTCAATACAACAGCTAGTGCATACGAACCCTACGCCTACAATGCAGGACCTTAAAGATGAGTAATTGATGCTTGTACCAGCTCGTCATCAGATATGCTACAAAATGTGCATCGCGAAATCAAAAAAGAGAGTCAAGAAACCAAAAAGAAAAGTCTTCTGATAACTATTTCTAAAGCTTTTCATGGTGTAACAGAGCTCGAAATCGCGACTAAAAGAAAGCGCGTTTTACATTCGTATGCTCTGTATTTAGCATTATTATGAAAAAGGTGTCTTGTACATTATTATGTAAAGATGTTGTCTTACGCTGTACAATTTTGTAATCGATTTTTTCCGTATTCTTTACCGTTTTCGAGATGAAAACGCTGTTTACTGCCAGATGGCGCTTTAACCGATCACACCTATAGCCATTTAATTTTACCCAGATACCACATTTAAGGCAACAGGTATCAAATTAAGGGGAATGAGTGAAGGACTTAAGTGGGCATCCTGTGTAATGTGAGGATAAATTAGAACAGAAAGAAGCTGTTATCCTATTGATAACTAGAATCAGACTATCACATTAATAGAGAAACAATTTTCTGTCTCTGAAAGTATTCTATTTTGGAGTATTTTATTTCATTCTTTAATTCCTCTTCACCAAGAATTTACGAATTAGTTTTAATAATATTCCATTTTATTTTTAGTTACGATAAGCAGTATTTTTTGGATAATCCCCATATATTTGATGGCAATGGCCTCACATTTATTCATTACACTCCTCTAATTTTGAAAGTATCCAATTCAGTTGATAAGAGGAGAGAATTTTACGGCTAAAAATCCTTGGAAATCAGTAGTGACAGTTGATAAAATTTTAAATGACGAAAAGGTTTTTTAAAAATCTTTCTATTTAGAGACTTTATGAAGCGAATGTGAAAGAGAGATGTACATTTTGATTGATCGATTGCCTGTTAGCATCCCACTCAGAAGTAACGCGAGAGATGTTGGCGACGGCACTCACTCATTTTTAACCGCGGTCAAGTAACGCAGACGACACCTAAGCTGGCATTCCACTCTCCTAACTTTTCCATTATCAGCCAATATGAGGACTTTGAACTCAGATAGGTTTAACTTGCAACAGCCTTGTCATCAGAAGGATCTTTAACGGAACCAGGACTTGAACACGCGGAACGGCAAAAATATCGCAAGTCCTGAGCTCGATGTCACAGATACATGTAGTTCTGAAATAATTTTTCACCACCGCGAAATGACGGAATGTTGGCGAGATTTTTAAGTGACGCGGATGGCACCCGAATGGATGTCTCATTTTCCTAACTTCTACATCACAAGAGGACTTTGAAGCTCAGTTAGATTTAATGGGCAAAAATTCCACCTTTTCTACGAAGACGGATATTCATTGGAATTACTAATTACTACTTGAACACTCTATCGAATAATGTAGATTATGAAGCTTGAAGCTTTGACAACCAGGGTATCCCAGCCATGAGAAAGGGAGCCTGTTATTCAGTCTTTTTGACTGAGGATTGGTACATAATGTTTGCTATAGGGTTGTTTTTCGAAGCAAATTACGTAATTTTGAAATAGAATATTGAATGGATGCTTCGCAGAATCGGGATTCTTTCTATCAAAAACCAGCGACTGAAATAATGCGTGTTATATATTCAATTATGTATATTGAATTGTACTCAATATCAACATAATAATATCAATAAATACTAATTTCAAATATACACAATTAGAGAGATATTTTTTTATTTTACAGCCCTGGTATAACGTAGAATAGAAGTATTGAAGTGAAGCGTGTATTAATTGCTTAAATAAGTATATTGTATTTGCTAGAGTGTGAAAATGAAAATTTAGATTTACTCCAAAACTGCCTACTTGTTCATTGGGTGGATTTTTCCTACATTTGAAAGCCAATAATCCTCATAATAGTATAATGGGTCATCACACATTACGGCCAATATAATATTACGATGCAATTCTTGTAGTTGTTCTATGTGTTGTTTCTTTGAAATTTGAGAATAAAAATAACTTTTATTTTTAAAATATTACGTGTGTTCAAATTACACATTACATGATGCATTTAATTCTAAATTTTTTTTTAGTAAAAATCGACTATTTTCCCCAATTAATGATGTATGACCAATGAAATGTTTTTTCAAAGTAACACATTATGCTGGTCATTCATTATAAAGTATATAAAAAAAACATTTAATGTCCAGTTAAAAATTCCACGTTAAATACGTGTATTGGGCAATTTGAGTAGAATAAATCGTTAAAAAAAATTACTTTTGTTCCGCAATTTAAAAAAAAAAATACATGTAACAAAATTGTGTCTTAACGTTACGTCCGTTGCGATGAAATGACCCTCATTGCGATAAATCTGGAGTAAAAAAAATAAGGAACAATAACGCAAGGAAATAAATCAAATAAAAAAATCTGAGTGCTATGAACTAATTTATATATGCGTGTATAAAAAAAAAGAGTTTGCATGGTGCATGGATTTAATTTGATTTGCGTTACGCTAGAGTCAGATTATTCGGAATTAATTCTAACAGGATGAAAAAAACTTGATTGAATAATTGCGTGGCTGCAACTGTAGACTTTCGACAGAATTGTTTGTAGAATAAGTATGTGATTGTTTTTAGGAGTTCTTAAATTGTATGACGGTAAAAATTCTCTAATTATACTTCCTCCTCACTTACGGACACAAAATTTCTATAATTTCAAGTTCCATTTTTGTTATAGAACGTATATACGATAGGGAATACATTATGATTACCCACACATAGATTTTTTGTATTTTTTGTGCAATTTTTATAACTTGATTGAACGAAAATAGTCCCAAAAAATAAAAATCCAACTTTCGACGTGGGATGGTCTGAAGTATTTGAATTTAAGTGATACTCCTATGTAATATCATTATCGGATTTCAATTTGGATCGTCTCAAAATACTACAACAGTGTGCGTATTTAATGCGAGAGGTGATTGAATAATAATGGCTCCATGGCGTTAACATTTTTACTCACCATCCAATTTTCACATTTCTTTATCTAAAAGGGCGCTTTACGTAATACATTTCTTTTCTTTGTTCCCAGGATCTGTGATTGTTTATTAAAGATGCATGAAGGAGTATCTCGAAGGCTATTGGCATTGATAACTTTAGACAATGTCTTCCCGCTCAACGTGAGGTTGAAGTTGCGAGGCGTCATTGCACCTTGTGATTCTCACCTCTTCCCAAAGATGAAAGAGCTCCTTAAAGGACACGACTTTTGTTATGATAATGAGAGAAAGGCTGTCATTAAGACTTGGTATCGATAAAAATCACCGGAATTCTCCAGAGGAATGGTCCAAGTAGTCGCGCATTGGCGCAAGTGCGTGGAAAGGGACTTTGTCGAAAGCTGAATAGTTTATTACATGGATAACACTTGTAACAGTCAAGTACAAGTGTTGCTACAAAAAAGTTATGTCTATGTAAGCATTATTTTTCAATTACGCTTCGGACGATTAAAAAAATATGAATAAAAAAGGATTAGGGAAATATGTAAGAGCTTCGAAGCGCCCAAAATATGAATGTTTGAAAAATTAGGAACAGCTTAAAATACACCAGTGAACAGGGCTTCTTGAAATGGGATACACAGAACACTGAAGAATCTTATTATACCTAAGATAGCAAAGAATCCTGGATAGTCTTAAGTTTTCCCTATTGAATGTGTTTCTCGCCAGAATATTTTAGATTGTCCCTACTAATAACTATTGGTGACAGACCTCGTCATTTTGAACCGCGGTCTATCGACGATGACGGCTCCTGTGTGCCAGAACTTTCCTCTTCAGACTTCCGCACCAACCGAATGTGAGGACTTTCAGTTTCAATAGAGTGAACGTGTCTACATGACGCGTGCCCACGACTCAACTAAAACAACACCAGGCTCGAGACCAGGATCATTCGGTTAAGGTATGAAATGTGTCATTTGTAAATAGAGACACTGATGTTGATGGTTGTTGCTAAAGTACGATTTTTTTTTCTTTTGAATCTCCGATCGAGCTGCTAAACAACTTGTCAAATGGTAGTTGGAGATGCACGGTGGGCGACTGCGCATCTCTCTATAACCTCTACTATTACCAACACCATC
>BMAW01022663.1:912900-954810 GCA_019974015.1 Nephila pilipes
AGGACCCCAAATCACATTAAAAAAAAGGATTCTTAAAAGTAAAGATACCAAAAATCTGCACTACTACGTATGAAAGTTCAGAATGAACGCACTATATAAACATAATTTTACTATTCTACAATTTCGTTTTATTTAATTGTCTCATCTTTTTTTTTTTAAAAAAATGCCAGTTTATTTGTAACCATATAAAATGTCACACACTGAATAAATACATATTTAAGACCGATACTATTTCAGCGGTACCTATATTTTTTCGGAAATGTGGTGTGTTTATTTTACCGAAGAACTTTGCTGACTAAGATTTTTAACAACCAGACTGGATGCATTTAACGTTCATCAACCAGCGGGATTGACAACTACGGCCACCGCCTGCCATCCGACATGTAGGTTAATATTGTACAAAATTATGGCAAGAAAATCACAACAGCGTTCTTCGCCTTGATGCAAGTAGTATCATCAAAAGCATTTCCATTTTTGCAGTCCATTTGCAAAATGGATGAGGAGTCAGATTTTCAATTGAAGTGAATAAGAAAAAAATGATGGATATGTTAAAATGATATTGCTTGCAGAAATGATCCAATCCAATTCTTATAAATATGTTTTTGGGTACATAAATGTATTGACCAATCAAAACTATAAGGGACGGAGGATTTATATCTGTATCTAAGTAGTTACCCATGAGAAAGGACATTTCCGAAAGTGAAGTAAGCAATATCGCAATACTGATCTTCATACAATAAAGACCATTTGCAAAAAAAACATCATTACCTATATACTAAGTTTGAACCTGTGCATTTAAATACATCAATCAATAACCCACACATTGAAAACAACATTTTTTTTGCAAAATTTTTTATTCATCAACATAAATTAATCTTTTGTTAATCACCTTTTAGGTGGATATAACTGTTCCAACGCTTTTCCAAATCTTTTTTTTTTTTTTTTCCGCAAGAAATCTTTTTTGGTATAAATAGCAGATAAACAGCTTTCGAATCATTCGCTGCGTTGTGTTCCATCGAAAGCAATGCTGGCAATCCCACTTGAAAAACCTTTTTCATGCTCTTCTTCATGAAGATAGTAAAATACATCTCATATGATATCTGTGTCATCCAGCAATCTCACGAGCTAATTCCTCTACGATCTTTCATTATAATTGTTGTCACTTCACCACATTTTCCGTAATGGCTTCCATGTAGGAGTTCTGGAGCGTCTACATTTGTGCTGGGCAATGACCACTGTTTAAACTCGGCAAACTAAACCAATCGACAAATCATGTTCTTTGATGGACAAGAGTCAGGGAACATTTTCAATCATTAGTTTGCTTGTCACGTGTTTTTACCCCATTAAAACAATTATCAGATACACGGAAACCTCGAGTTTTTCCATTTTCAAACAAACTTACAAAACGACTTTCATCAACCTCTACTACCAGCTTGTTCTGGTCCACTGACTGGTAAACTTTGACAGTTTCCAGCTAAAGGTTCATAATCTAGAAAGATCATACTGGTTTACTGTTGTATCTGCATCTCCTGTTGGTCGAGTTATTACTTAGATGTATAAATATTATTCCGAAAACCTTTACATGTCATATCAGTAATAGTCAAAATTAATCAGCCTGTATACGTTTATTATTGCAAACGGAGCATTTTCTTTTTTTTGTGTAAAACTGTATATAAACAATATATAAAATGTCATTTGTTTAAGAAAATAGAAACTGTTGGTTATTGGATCTCTTGATTAAAATTGCTGTAAATACATATATCTCCGAGTTTGCTCATGTAATCCACCATCTTAACTAATGCTGATGCTTTACCATAAAAAAATAAAACGATTACTGACTCATGATCTAGAGCTTCTAGACTTAATAGAAGAAATAAAACCTGATCTCAGAAATCATAGATGTTTTTGTAAATAAAGCTTATTCACAAGTCATCGAGGAGGCTGCAGTTTGCCCAGTGGTCATGTGACAGATCTGGCCACATTACTATCGTCAGTCCCTGGTTCCAACTGTTAACATCAAACCGTCGTGTGGAATAATGTATGTGCTACAAGCACATTAAATTAAATCAACTTGTAGAGTTTTTAATTTAATGTAGTATATGATGGAATCAGCTTCTTTCAAATGTTGTCATCCTGCCACTTAATCGCTAGTTTAAAGTATGTACTAACTTCCATTATTATTAATCTGCTAAAATTGACATCAAAGTGCAGCACATGATGTAAAAAAAGCATGCACCAGTCGGCTGCGGTAACTGACTAATCATGGTCACAAGTTCACGACCGTAGTTGTTTTATTTAAGTCAAGAATTCGAGTCCTGATTCCATTTAAAACATGTCTTGTAGTGAGGATGATGCACATTAAATCGGTCGAGGTTCAAAGTCCTCACTTTAGCGTGGAGTGGAAGCTTGGAGAGTGGGTTGCACGGTCAAGTGTCGTCCTCGTCAAGTGACCGAGACTATAATTGACGAGATTCGCTGCCAGTTGCCCTCGCGTGGCTTCTAAGTGCACGACGTTTTGATAAACAATCAATCAAAGCCAAAATGAAATTTACGGAGATTATTAAAAAGAAATTAGTAAATATAATTATTAAGAACTGTAGTTATAATGCGTTAAATAACAATATGCGTCCTCGGAAGGCCACAGCTAACTAAAGGAATAAAATAAATAAATAAATGAAAATAAATAAATAAATGAAATCCCTCCCGAAAAGAACTGAGAACGAGCATTTGTATCACAAGGACGCAAGGAAATCTAGACGTTTTTAGCCAATAAAAAATAAATAAAAAGAATCTGTCTATCCATTAATAAAGTGTGACCTTCAGAAAATAAAGAAATTTTTAAAAATGCATTTTAGAGGTATTTTGAATCAAAAAGAACCTGTAAAATATTCAGAAATTGATATTTTTGCGCCTGAGGCGCAATTAAAAGTATTACGTAAAATGTGGGGCAATTAATCTTGCTAAAAAGTCGTCACAGCTTTAAAGAAGGAAAAAAAATTGAACAAGTTTGGCAACATGAAGAAAATGAAAATAAATATGTAAGAGTATTAATTGATTTGTGATTTTTTTTTCTTTTATTGAGAAACTGAATTGCAATTTGTGTCAGGAATTAAAAGTGTTAATTATATATTGACAAAACTTCGTAAAAAATTGATTACATAAACATAGAAAACTTTTCCGGTTGCGTAAATAGTAATTTCTTTAATTTTAAGAAAAAAACTAGATTGCATTTGTTCTTCAAACATTTTTTTTTCTCACTTATTTTACTTTCTTCAGAGGGATCATGGTTATCTCATAACAAAATTGTGATCGAAAGGACGTTTGGGTCATGGGATCAAAGTTCAATACCACTTATCATTTGAATTTTTTTTCTACTGATATGAAAGAGTAGAATTAAAATCGGTACAGAATTTCAAAGGGAACGATGTTTAAATATTAATACAAAATTACATTCAAACAATGCATTCTCAGTGTGTATAGTATTTTTACATGCATATGATTATCAAATTTTGAATTTAAATTAAATTAAATTAATTAAAAATGCTCGATAAATATCAGTAGTGTACACAGCACAACAAATGTAAGAAAGGTTACTTCTCTATCTAGAAAAAGAAAAAAGAAACTGTACTTGAATTGCAAAAACTTAAAACTTAATAACAAGGAGTATTAAGATAATTATGCTATAAAAACGAAACTGAATTGAAAAGTAAGGCCTCTAATGCCACAATACACACACACATATATATATATATATATATATATATATATATATATATATATATATATTGCTACCAGATTTTCAAACTTTTCGTATATCTGAAAGGCATATATGAGTAATATATTTGTGACTTTATTCCCAATGCTAAGAATTGAAGATGACTCCCCACAAGGAGAAGATGTTGAAGCTGCGAAGCATCATGATATCCGATCTTGCGACTTTCACCTCTTACAAAAGGTGAAAGAGCATCTTTAGGGACATCGCTTTCATTTTTATATGTATATATGAAATGTGAAAGGTGTCATCAATGCCTGGTGTAGGCAACAGCTAAAGGAAATTTTTCTTCGACATATTAATCCAACTAGTCCTATACTGGTGCAAATGCGTTGAAAGGGCTGGGGACTACACCAAAAAAAGAATAGGGCTTTAAATAGAGGATACGTGTAGCTATTAGTTATAATTGTAAAAATAGAGTAACAAATTAAGAATGTGTGGCTTTGGAGGCATTATTTTTTTTCAATCAAAATCCCCTCGTAATATTATCAATAATACAAAAGTTCTGCATGACATTTAGCTTGAATATGTGTGATGTCCTATACACCAACAGTAGAAGGGCCCTATATTTGTAACATATTCTGGGGATTCTGTACTGATATCTATCTATTTGTCCACCTTAAGAAGTAAAATTTTTGTGAAAAGTTAAAAAATAATATACTTATTTTCAGACATTATTCAATCTGAAAAAATGTATTGCATTTGAGTCTCATATTTTTTAACGCTGCCTTCATTGCGGTTTTCAACATTATAAAACCCGTCGTCAACATGCCATTTTGCAATTCGAATGCGACGTTGACTTTACGAAATCAAATTTCATATCAGGAACAAAATTTTCTAAAGACATTTTTCAAGACAACAATTCCATTTTCTTTTAAATCTAACTCATCCACATGAATTTTTGGCACCTGTTTACATAATCCTCATTGCGTGGATTTGTGAGCAGGTATTTGGCTCTCAACCATATTTCGAGCGGCTGCGCTGGTAAAAGAACGGAATCCGTAACCTCCTTCCCCAAATGTGAGCGACATTTACATTCCCGACGACTGAATTCGCTCGTCCTTGGTTACACAAATGAGTGGGTCGGCTGAAGGATTTCACAAAGGAAACTGGCTCTCGCTCTGTAGTTAGTTTAGGTTAGATTATTTAGATTAAAACGCACTGAGAATCGTCCCCTCATATTGCATCTCGTCGTTTTAATGCGCAATCAAATGATATGGATGATTCCCGAGCTAGTAATTCACGTTCTCAACTTCCTTACTACCAGGCTTGATAGAAAAGCAACATGGCTCCACGGTCTTAACTTTATTTCTTATCCGATTTTCACAATTATTATTTTGTCCCTACATGTCTCCTCTACGTAATTGTCTCCAGGTGTCGATATTGGGTGTTGGGAACTGAGCCCCACATGGAAATGAATCTGACCCGACCTCACACCTTGCAGCTTACACTTCTCTACAAAGTTCTCATATCTTTCCATACTCTTCCGAGTAAGCGTATAGCAAATTTGTGAAAGAACAAATACTCTCGTGGTTGTCACTAGTCTTTAACAGCTGCTCTCACCTCAACATCAGAATAAAAGTGATATCCCTTAAGAGACTCTTTCATCTTTGGGAAGAGTTGAAAATCGGAGGTGGGGTGCCATGATGTCTCGCTGTTTCAATCCTATAAGTTGCCCTTTTCTTCAGGTCTCAGTCCACCAGTGATATCTCGGCAGAAAGAAAACAAATGCATTACATATAACTTTGTGGGTAACAAAAATAAATGAGTTTGAACCAAGGAACTATTACTTTTTTTGTCAAACCTCGTGTTTAATGGCCATGGTAGCCTTATTGGTAGATTCGTAACCGATGGGTAGGGGTTCATGATATGCTTAATTTTTGAGGAACAAAGTCCTCATATTGTCATGGTGGGGATGTGGAGCAAGGTGGATGAGTGAGTGATGGTGGAGTTTAATGGCGTGCGCGCGCACACACACACACACACAAGAGCCAGATATATAAAAGTCATCCAGTTACATCTTCTATGCTGCACCACAGGAGCTGAATTTGGATGCGGGAAAAGGAGCGCTACGGTCAATTAATAGTAAATATTAGTTAAACTTAAATAATTTCAATTACATATAGTTTATTATTAATTTTATTCATGATTGGACATATAATAGAACATATAAATAAAGTAAAACATATGATAGAAATATAAATAACGTGTAATAGATCGTACAAGACTTGATGGAATAGTAATCCCTCTATGGTAGCAACCTGTTTATTTGTTACCTGAAATTCAAAATTCTTGATATACTTGACAACTGCATGTGTTCTTTGTTCTCAGGTGTCGTTTGCGTTCTGAGAACTGAAGAAGATGGCTACACACATGGAGACGAGGTTGAACCCGTGAGGCGTCATGCTGTACCCGACCTTGATACTTTCACCTCTTACCAAAGATGAAAGAGCTCCTTAAGGGACATCCCTTTCATCCTGATGATAGGGTTAAAAGTGTCATTAATGCCTGGTGTTGACAACACTCACCGGAATTCTCCTTCAACTGGCTTACCTGACTCGTCAGGCTTTGATTGAAGAGATGGGAAAGGGATTAGGACGGTCAAAAAATGAAAAATGTTTTACATAGAGTATACATTTAATTTTTATGTATAATAAAATTGTGGAAATCAGATAACAAAGAAAAATGTTGTGTTCATAGAGACATCACTTTTGAATCCAGCCTCGTAGTATTATAAATAATAGATATACGGTTCGTTTAAATGATATATATACATGCCATAATAGTATTATGAAGACATGCATTCTTCGTAAGATTATAAAGAATTAGTGCTAATCCCATAATTTTATATTAATATTGTATTGATTGATTGATTTTATTAACGTAGCACTAGAAGCAACAAGAGGGCTATTGGTGACGGTGCTTGTAATTTTGAATTTCGATATTAATATTGGATCAATTTTACTTTAATCAGTATCCCGAATATAGTTTTAGAACAGTATTAGAATATGTTTTTTGCAACAATAAACAAAAATGACTATAAGAAGCAGATTACTTATATTAATTCTATAATACACAAACGTGTGTGTTGCCATGGGAGCCACTCTATTTTAAAAAAATGTTCTGAATTAGAATCTCTTGTTTTTGAAATAATAAAGGAAGACAACTTTAAAAGAAGACAGCAAGACATGCGTTACTCACGGAACCATGCCACAGCTTTAAGATTGTGTCGCGATACATATCTCTCGAAAATGCAGAATCGTGCCACGCCCGTGCGCTACCGAAAAAAAATGTAGGCGACTTCGAGAGAGGAAACAATCTAGTTCAGGGTTCGTGGTGGCGAGTCGGTGGCCTAATTTCGAACGAGAAGAACGAGGAAGTTTCGCTCTCACTTCCACCGCTATTCTTAGAAGTTGCTCTGTCTCTCTCTGTTGGATAACGGCACTTGCAGGGAGACCGCGCTCGCTCTCAAAAAGAAAACACGATTTTAAATCCTCAAACCTGAACGGTACCTTCAAGATA
Organism: Nephila pilipes; assembly: GCA_019974015.1. Taxonomy (NCBI): domain Eukaryota; kingdom Metazoa; phylum Arthropoda; class Arachnida; order Araneae; family Nephilidae; genus Nephila; species Nephila pilipes. The sequence goes on from BMAW01022663.1 coordinate 920,195, forward strand.
TACTGAGTTGAGTTTATCAATTTCGATTGCGAAGTGAAATGCTGGAAAATAAGTGAAAATCTCTCAAAAACGTCGGTCCGTTATGAATCGTTTTTTGATTGAAGTTCCGTTTTTAGTGCTTTGCACTTTGGCGTTAATTAACTTTTGAGATTCTCATTTGCGATTTCAAATAATTCAAATTTATACTGTAATATTTGAAGGACTCTGTTGTGGAATTATGAATTATAATGCTGTAGAAAATCGGAAGTTCCGCTACGGAGACACGTCTCTTATCTTTCGCATAAAAAAGAAATGAATCATTTGAAATATTGTATAGTAGGGAAGTAATTTTACGGCCACCACAATCAAATGCCCGCGATTTTACAATCTCTCGTCAAAATGCCTTTTGGGAGTTGGAGGTGTGCTTATCTAATTCTTATAGTTCTGTTCTGAGAAATAGGTAACGAAAATGCATTCAAATTTCTAAACGGTCGGCTATTCAATTGAGAGATTTTCGAATGAAAAGGAATCCCCAGATTACCGTTGTGTTTTTGAAAAGGAAAGGCAACTTGACCGAACATTTTATGTTCTGGAGGTCAAAAAGACTGTCAAAAAGTAAAAGTAATTGTGAGAACGTCATAAAAACAGTGTTTTCTGAGAGAAAGGAGACGCTTACCTTTTTACTCTGATAAACTGTTATTAAGTATTTGTTCTTGTAACGCTGGAGTAATTTTATTTATCAAAATTTCACTCTTCAATTTGATTCTGTTCACTTTTTGACTAATTGTTTATTAACGTCTTATTTTGCAAGAACACAAAAGCAATTGACAACAGACCTCGTAATTTTTGAACCACAGAAAAGTGAAGAAGATGACAATTTGCTGGAACCACAAACTCCTAATTTCCAAACTAAACCACGGCCGCTGTAGCCGAGTTCCCATGGTCGTATATTCTTGGCTTTAATCGAGCCCTGGTACCCCTAAAGATACGTCACGTAGTGGAACTGATGAAGTATGGAAAGTGAGGTGTCAGCTTAAGTAATGTCCTCGCTACTTGACCATGACTCAAAATTACGAGGTCCGTTGCCGCCTTTGTGTTGCCTTTGAATGTGACTTCATTAAGTAGTCAATTTATCCATCCTATCTAAATATAAGAAATCTGAGCCCCGACAGATTTTGCGTGCATCAGCGCCACTGTTCTTTAGCGACAATGGAATTGATTCTGTTCGAATGAATAATTGGCGGGTTTTGTAACTGCGGTAAATATTGCTTTTTTTTTTTTTTTTTGTTCGAACCAGAATCTCGAAAACAAGGAATCAGGAATTATATGTTTAAATAGGAAGATCTATTTTACTCAGATTTATTGGCTCCTTGTCAAAATATGCTACTTTAAATAAGTGCGTTAATTCTGCGTATATCAATTCTAATAAGTTTCAATTGATATCGCACTAATACTATACACACAATAGGTTCTAATGATAACAGAATATGATAAGCTTGAGCCTTTTCAGATGATCACACATCCAACCTGGTAGTCTAATAATTCAAAACTTCTTTCCTCATCATATGAGAATTTCGATTTTAATACCAGTTATCCACATTATTTTGAAAGATGGATATATGCCGAAATATGGATTTGAAACAAAAAAAAACACTAATGGGCGATCTTGAAATGTCTGTCTCGGCTCTTCTGTGTTTTACAGAACCAAACCATTTATACAAACGCTGCTTCAGAACTTAAAAAGTTAAAAGACCTTCATCTTTCTCGTATAACCCTTTGAGTAATTACATCGACCTAATCCTCATCTTTCTAAAAGGTTGGCACTTCACATCGCGTCCCCTTACCCTCATGGATCGTTGCCAAATACCCTTTGTTTCGTTGCTCGCGAACTAGACGCAATTATTTTACCGACTCGCGTGCCTGTCCCCTTCGATTCTGTCCACGTCAGAATTTCCACGAGGAGAAGAACCTTACGAAAACTCCGTTCCTGATATCGCTTGGCGTTACAGCTCCGAGAAGATCCTCCCGTTTCGCGGGAGTGACGCGAACCATCTGAGCGAGCGGTGGCGACACGTGATCCCCTGACTCACGTAACGTCGTCTGAAGAAACCCTAACCGCCCCAGACTGAGTGTTTGCCAACAAAGGACCGAAATACCACAACATGCGGGGACGGGACGTAAATAAATACGCTCTAAAAACGTGGCAGAAGGATCATCTGATCTAAATCCAGAAGGCACCATTGAGAGAGGGGACTATTTCTGGAGGAAGGGAGTCTGCAAGTCGAGACGACGCGGTTGACTGCACCCAGGTAGCGATCCTGTGGTTGTGTTGTCAAAACACCAACTCCTTCACATCTTACTCATCATAAAAAGCCACAAGTCAATTTTAAAGCCAAGTAGAACGCTCGTGGGTCGTTTACACCCCCGAGTCTATCAACCACAGAAAACTCGACCTTGGTTTTTATTTGAACATGCGCTTCCATTTTAAGTGGATATTTATAGAATCGGGCATTTTGAGGGAAGAGACTGTTCTCTTCTTGCTTTTACCTGTGTATGTACACGTATTCGTTGTATACAGTATCCAAAACATTTCGCGAATTTTCGTCTACTGAGTTTGGCAATGCTTCAACCTCAATTGTCACACCTCCCTTTTTTGACAATGGCTCATCAGGAATTGTCGCATTTTCTCTTATACCTTGAATACTTTTCAGAGCAGCCGTCAGGATCCTTGTCGCCTCAGCGTGCAAATTTCTGGCACACTTCGTCTAGCTAGACTTTTCTTTTTTCTTCCTGACTCGTTAGAACAGCTATTCGTTAATGTTATTGATGTTTCTAATGGTTTTCGATTAGGAAATTTTTTATTCTTAAAATTAATAGAATATTTACCATTGTGTTTATTTTGATTTGCATTCTAGTTTTTAGCTGATACAGAAAAATTAAAAGACTTACGAAAATTTCTTTTCGAAAATTAGCAATTCAATGCTAATTATTCAGGAATTTACTCTAAATAAATAACAAATTTACAAAGATAAACTATCCAAAATGCTGTTTTGTTTACTGAATGCTTTTACAGCGGTTTATTTCTGTCAGTCACAAAGGTCCTCCTAGGCCTCGTTGGCCTAGTGGTCATGGTCGCGGACTCGCGATCGGCGGTTTTCGTCGAGTCGTGAGTTCAAATCTTGATGCCATCAAACACCCACCGTGTAGCAGGGATTGATGCCCGTTAAATCTGTCGAGACTCAAATTACTACCTTGGTGCGGTGTGGAAGTTAGGAGGGAGGTGCCAGCTCAGGCATTATCCTCGTCACTTGACCGAGGTTCAAAATTACGAGGTCTGTTGCAAATAGCCTCCGTGTTGCTTATAGTGCGTTAATAAAGTGAGTGAGTGAGTGAATGTAAAGTTTATTGGCGCAAGAGCCAGATATGGCTATGCTGCGCCAAACAAGATTAAACTGTGGTCTAGACGTGAAGTTGAAAAAAAGGTAAAAATGATTGACAAGTGTGTTAATAAAACCAACCAACCACAAAGGTCCTCTAACAATAGCTAATACGCCTCGTCATTCTGAACCATGGTCAAATGACGAAGGCAACACCAAAGCTGACACCTTGCTCTCCACACTCGTGACACTTTAACGTAAGGACTTAAAGCCTCGACGGATTTAACGAGTATTAGCCCCATTATTCTAGCTATTTGAGAAATCATAACTCGAACACACGGCTCAATTAAAATATTTCTGGTCACCAGCTAAATACCAAGGCACCATACCTAAAGTGTTGATGTATGCCAATAGAAAAAAATCTCTCCCCCCTCCCCATCTGTTTACATGTATAAATGCATATGACTGTAATTTTTGTGATCACACATAGTGAATTTCGAGAAAAAGAAGCGCAATAACATTTATTACACAATAGTGGAAGATCTTTAATTGCTATATGTTGGGCGCGTACTTTCTCTTCGCATATGTGGGTTAACTTTACCAAATGTGATTACTTATTAACGTCGCTCTGAAAAGCAACACGAGGACTATATGCGACGTTCCTTACCCAACACCCCGAATGTAAAGAAGAAATTAGATTTTAATATGTACAATTTTCCGGTTCTTGTCATTGAAACACAAATACATTTTGATCTCCTGGGAAGTTTTTGTTTTTGCTGAGAAGGAATTTCTGACTGGATTTCTATACAGTTTCAAAATGGGACCTTTTTATATGCAAATCGAATTCTTCGGCATGCAAGAGGACGTTAATGCTAAATATCAGATCTTTCATAAAAATTACTCTTCTAGTCAAAGTAAATCAACCACCATAGAAATTAGTGACAATTACATGGCTCGAATGAAACGCAATATCTTATTAGCCATAACTTTTTTTAAAATTGAAACTTGATTTTCAAAATTCTGAAAGCTACATGTATCCTCTATTCAATGCGGGGTTTTTATTCTTAGGTGTCGTTGATGTGCTAAGAACTGAAGAAATTGGAGACCAACTTGACTGAATCAGCCAGGTGTCATCACGCCCGATCTTGTATCTTACGACTTTTATCTCTAACCGAAAATGAAATAACACCTAAAGAACATCACTTCAGTTTTAACGACAAGTATAAAACTATAATTAAAGCCTAATGTCAACAACAACCATCGAAACTCTTCTCCAGCGGGTTCACCTGAGTAGTCACATGTTGGCGAAGTGGGTGGAAAGGTAGGGGTCTATGTCAAAGCACACATACACTCTCTCTCTCTCTCTCACACACACACACACATATATATATGTGTGTGTATGTGAATGTGTATATATATATATATATATGTGTGTGTATGTGAATGTGTATATATATATATATACACAATACACATATATTATGAAATATACAATACAATACACATATATTATTACAATATACATATATTATGAAAATTGGTTTTCAAATACAACAGTTATAATCACTTTTCAGTCAAGCGACGTAAATAAAAATTTGCTACTGTTAGGATGCTGCGCAATATCCTCAGAATTCTAAGTTTAAGTTGAAAAAATACAGTGGATGAAAGCTAAACTCTATAAAAGGTCAAAAAAACTGATTTTACTAATATTTTTTGATGTAATTTATACACATAATACGCACAATATGTTTCTTAATATGAACATACCCAAAGCGGAATTTTTCACAAAATATTTACCAAAATTATAACAATCAGAAAAATACAAGAAAATGGATTCCCCTCCCCCACGAAATGACCAAACATTTCGATTTAGAAATGGTATAAAGAGCGTTTTTGCTTACAAAAACAATTGCTACTTATACAAGGAAGATGAAACATAGTCGTTTAATGAGAACTACCTCTGTATAGACTTCCTTTCGAAAATATTCTGTTTAATGCTTTTATTTCGTCTAACATTTGTCTGCGTAATGTTATGCAAGAAGTCTCGATATCTGCAAAGGGTGCCTAATCTTAGTTATTTGTAGGGAGTATTTTCCTGTACAATTCCTTCTTTTTCTCATCATCCATATTGAAATTGCATGCTTTTTATTCTACAGGATTGTCGAATTTAAATTTCCAAATTGAGAGGTTGTGCAGGATGTTATATGGCTCATAATGACGTGAAATTTTGACGACGGACTCTTCACATCATGTGCTCGAAAGCTATTAAAAATAAAATTAATAGTACAAGAGATTGCAATAGTTTTATGGTAGCTCGGTCAAATGTTTCTAAAGTTGTTGCATGTGTCTCGTTGTTCTCCACAAGTCTTTCCAATGCCAAAACTATAGGCTCTGGTGCGGAAAACTGCTCCGAAAGTCAGTATTAATTCCACGAACATGCCGTAAAATGCAATCTATAAAATGTAAAATGCAATATGACCAAAAGTCGCACGAGTTGAGATCAGGCGAGCGAGAAAGCCCAGCTGTTGGAAAACAACGGCTGATTACCCGTGAGTATGCGGAAGTTTGTCGTAACACCTCTTGAACGTCACGATGAATTTGGGGAGGTGCACCGTCCTGTATAAATCGTGTCCTGGTGCTGCAGTTCTAGAATCATCTAGTCTAGAATCTCGTCTTGTGGGGATTCTAAAAGGATCAAATATGACGAGAATAAGACACATATGAAAGGGTGCATTTTTTGGCCTGTTCGTGTAATTAATTCGGACTTATTGCGTTCCACTGTAGAAAGCACTGTTTTACGATTAGAATGGGCGTTGTGGAGAGCCATGGGACACATACAACATCTATAGATCTTTTTGTCGAATTGCAGTGCCACCCATCGGCTTTTTGAACTATATTTAATAAATCTAGAGAGCACGATCTGAAGTCCCTGTTGTTGTATTTCCATGTCATTATGACCTTATATAACACCATGCACAGCCATCTCTGAGTTGGGAAAATTTAATTTTGATAACCTTGAACACGAATATCAGCTTAGTGTAATAGAAATACCCTGATCAATTTCTATCCAGACCTCATAATTATCTTCATTAGTTTTTCTAAATTAGCTATTTTCGGGAAGTAATCAACTCTTCTATTCCCTTGCCGAAAATTCTACGATTCTTAAATGAGAAAAAATGTATGGAAGCAGGCTTGCTAATGTACAAGTTACTTGTCTTGCAATTCTTAACATTTGACTAATACAGAAAAATTTCACCAGCTCATAGGATTAGAAGAAAGAATGAACAGCGTTTCACAAGATCGTTTTAGCACATAGGCAATAAGGTAAGAAGATCAAAAATGGATAAAATTTACTCTAATTTTATGTTATTTTTTACTCATTTGCATAATATTATGTATTTTACTTAACATATAAACAAATATACAAAAATATAAAGTTCATTTTTCTAATGAGAGTCCTGACTCTCCTTATTTTCGTATAAGAATTTGCAGAGTTTTTGGATAAGCAAGAAATTTTGACTAATCAATATATTTATTGCGATTTTTTCCAAAGAGAACAAAGTTAAGTATTGTGTTTCATACATAACATAAACAAGCTCAAATGTACGATATATTCATATTCCATTCACTCCCCTTTTTCTGTTTCGTCTTTCCTTTACAGGATCACGAAATTTATTCATAATGAAATAAATAAGAAATGTATTGAACGTCAAAAAAAACCAAGAAAGATTTACTGAAATCAAACGACTGCATTCTATTAGAACTCGATGATGAAGCGCGCTAAACGAGACCTTACTATATTAATACAAAAATAAAGGGGGGTAGGAGGAGATAATTTTTTGATACTGCTTTTAAGAGAATACGTTATCTTCCACAAAATGGCAAAACTAAAATTGAATCAAAAAGTAATCTTCTGACTTCGTGTTGTTCACGGATAAATGAAATTTTATTGCACATGCAAATCAATTTGTGTATTTACTTAATTGCGTCTACGACTATGATTCAACATAAGTCATATTCTCATTACACAAGAAATACAATGAGCAACGATGATCGCTTGATTTTGAGTGAGAAGTACGATGAGTACTTTACGAGTCGTGAGTAATGGTAAAGAAAAGACAGATACGTGAATTTTCTATCTTAAATCTGGAATCGTTCCCGAAACTGATTCAACTGAGAAACGGAATGATTCAGAAAATTCTCTCCAGACGAGTCGAGACCTGAGAATGTTTAAACATTCCTCTCATCTCCGTCGTTTCGAATTTAAAATAACTCTTGAGTTGCAATTTTTAAAGCGTCATAAATATTGCATTCGTTATTTTTACTTTCACCGAGCACGTGAAACATGACAAGTAAAAAGAAAGGTATCTGATAGTAATTTTACTCAACCGATTCGCATTGATGAATACATTTAAAATGAATGTATTAGATTTGATTGAAAGGTGATGCCTCCCTGGGCACAACTTTATTATGTATTACGCGATTTCCACAATTCTTGTTAAACTTGAAAGCTCCTATATGTCAGTGGTCTTCAAATAGTGTTATGCAGTATCCCAGGGTTGAAATCCCGAGATTCTGTGAATCAAAATCAAAATTCGAAAAGAAAATTGTAAGACACTCACTCTAGTTGACTGGTATTTATTGACTAAAAATATAGACATTTCGTTATCTCTGAAAAGCAATTCGAATCTTCGTGTGTGGACTGCCGACATCAGTAACAAGACGTAAGTATAAAAGTAGTTCCGGATTTTCAATTGTTCAGTCGATGTACAAGCCAAATAGCTTCACGTTCGCTGCGTAGTTAATATGACAGGCGAAACGCTTTTCTATTATCTAAAATGAGCTACAACTATGTACTCAATGAAAAATCTTTTTTGAACGCAAATGGCAGCAAAAGCAAAGTATAGAAACAAATTAAATGCAGAATATGAAATAACGTGGGATTTCGACAGTTTGTGTAAAAAAGGCAAGCACATCCCACTCACTAAATATAAAGCAAGGATATGTGACATTTGGAGCACGAGTTAATGCTATTAATGAGTAAATTACGTTAATTTTATGTTAAATTTTTTGAATAAAAATACAATACTTTTCTTTAATTGCTTTTACACAAAATATTTATAAAGTGATCTGATGCCCCTCCCCCTCCGAAAAAACTTTTTAGTTCTATGAACACCGTGAATCAAAGTTTGAAGATGACTGCTGTACGTTATGCATTATTAATTTTTCTTAGTCTCCAATTCTTACTACACATATTTTCCAACACATGTCTAGATTAAAGTAACAGTCGATATTGGAAGCCATGCAAACATGATAGCATCGTCCCCAGGAAAGGTTTCATGACAAGTATACTGCTCCCTTTTCAAAGAAGTAGAAATATATATTAGAAATAAACACTGAAAACACCAAGTGGCTACATCACCCACATTGGTCGTATTACCTTCTTATTTCAATATTTTTTCACCTGAATCTGCTGTCGATATTTTTTCTTCAATTCATGCAATTCTTTAATGAAAGAAGCCTTTTTCATATCATATCAAAAATAACACGTGGATTCTGGGAAATAATCGAAAAACTGTACATCTTTTCAAGAAGCAACTCATTTTTAGAGTGAAATTATTTGACAATTTTTGAGATTTTACGAGGCTGTAATGAAAAGTAAGGCCTGCTTAACCGTAATTTTTTTACGTTTCCCCTTTTCACAATTTTTATTGCACTTTAAAGCTATCCCTTTCCAAAATTCTTCATGTCCCTTTTCCACGTAATTTTGCCAACGCGTGACAAGTCGGGCAAATCAGTCGGAAAAGAACTCTTGTGGTTTTTGTTGACATCACAGCAACTTTCATCTCGTCGTCCGATAAAAAATTTTTTAAATGCTTGATCATCTTTGGGAAGAGATAAAAGACTCAAAATGAAATGGCGTCTTCCTGCTCCAATCTCAACTCCATGTATATCGCCATCTTCTTTAGTTCTCAGCACACCAACGACACCTGGAAACATAGCATAACTAAGAACATATGTAGCTCGCAGATACAACAAGAATTATGAAAATCAAGGAAGAAATAAAAAGGTTGTAGAAATAGATAGATCGATTTTTAATTAATCCTTGTATCATGTGACATTTTTATTCAAAATGTGAGCAAAAGCCTATTCAAGCTGAAAAAAAATAATGGTGATATTTAACACTAAACTCATCCGTAAGCAGGAATCCTCAACCAATGCGGAAAATTACAAGTGAATGCCCAATAAATTCGATGTCTTTCTTTTCCTTTGACAAAGATTCATTGATTCCCATCGTCAATAACTTCTCTCTCTCTCTCTCTCTCTCTGTGTGTGTGTATGTGTGTGGTGTGTCAAATAAATCAACTCCGATGACGGATAATACATCTTCGACATTTACTTACTTTTCTCTAAAGTTACGTTGAGACAAATTTATTTTAATTAAGGGTATTTAAGCTCATTTTTTCCAAATAAAGCACAACAGATATTAAATGCTTAGTAACACATGTCATTGTATGGATGGTTGGTTGTACAAGTTTCTATCACTAAATACTCTAGGGACATATTATGCAAGTGACATTTTAGGAATTTAGGATAAAATATTAAAATCAAATATATTAAATTTGTGTAACAAAGAAGGTGTATAGAAAAAAAGAGTAGTTTTAAACCGAACAGAAATAAAAGCAAAGCATTCTGTTAAAATGTGTCTCCTGGTCAGAAGACAAACACAATGGTACACATAGGGTGGACATTCCTCCGGAATAAAAAGGTGCTTATGCTATCAGTGCCATCCAATACTTAAATGTCTCGTGTGTCCAATACGTAAACGTCTCGTGTGTCCAATACGTAAACGTCTCGTGTGTCCAATACGTAAACGTGTTAAAATAACGCCTTGTCTATTTCACAAAAATGAATTACAGTGAGAAATGACTGATTTTGCAGTTTTTTATGCAGTTTTATAATGCAGTTTTTTATCCTATCCCTAGATTCCATTGATCGTACCAGTGATTATTAATAGTCCATTTAATAAATTTTAGTATATCACAATATGAAATGGTGGGAGAGATTGCACCGATTGCAGATTTAGCTGCACTATCTACGGTCTCATTGCCCTTGATACTTACGTCAGACGGTATCCAACAAAAAATTATGTCAATTTTTGCAGATTTTAGATCATGAATTGCTTTTATTATTCCATTGACTAATAGGTGGCATGAATGATTTGGGCTAGTTAAAGAATGCAGTAGACCCATAGAATCTGTGAATAAAATAAAATTCTCATCTTGTCGATCTGATAAACTGTCCGACGCCCGGTGGATTGCTAAAACTTTAGAGGTTAAAACAGTATAAGAAGGATGCAGTTGAAAAGAATGTAATGATTATGTATTAAAAACGAGACGCCGACATGGAATTGTATACGTAGGAGCACCTTAATTTTATTAAATTCCACTAAAAAATAATCAAAATGTACCCAATGCAATACACTTTTCTCATCAATATTCATTATACCAGGAGAAAAAAAATTGAAGCATTCGCTGTATTCTTTAGTGGGAAATAGTGTTTATTAATGTAGTACTTAGAAACAACACAAAGGGTTTTGACAGACTGAGTAATTTTGAATCTTGGTCAAGTGACGAGGACGAATCCTAAGCGGTTGCCTTCTTCACCAAACTTCTACACCACGGCATTGGGAGGACATGGAGTCTCGACAAATTAAACGTGCATCAGGCTCTCTACATCGTGGGCCTCTAGCGATATCAGGATTTGAACCACGACTCGAGAGAAACAACGAGTTCACATGGTTTCCGAATCCTTATTCCTTCAAGGACTGTTGAACAAAATAAACGCAAGTTGAATTCAACTGAGTCACTAATTTCTCATGGGCTGAGATTGGTTGATTGTTAATTAACGTCGCAGTTAGAAACAACACGAAGGTCTATTAGCGACGGATCTTGAATCTCGATCAAGCATCGAAGGTGACATATCAGCTAACATTTCTGTCTCGTTTAATAAAGAAAGACGATATGATGGAGAGAGATATAGTTTTGTAGAATATATTTTTAAGAATCTTTTTTCACAGTATTTTCTTATTCTTAAAGGACTTCTTTCAAAGCAAGAAAATCACAATAACAATTTTCCTAGATATTTTTCCGAGGCATATCCAGACACATTTATTTGGATTATAAGACCATCAAAAATCATCTTGTGAAATGTAAATTCACGCGGAAAAAAAGTTGAAATTGTTTTATATAACAGATATTCAGAAATTTCTTCAAAACATTCAAACAAACTTTAAAAAAAAAAAAAAAAAAAAAAAAAAAACAAGATTAAAATCGTACGAAGTGAAAAGGGAGGAGGAAAAAAAAATCGACCATTGAAACAGTCTGACTGAGAGTTTTTTTTTCTCTCTCTCTACAAAATGAGAGAAAAAGGCCATAAAACTGTCTGGGAATCACCAAGTGGGCTATGCTATCTAAAAAAGGCGTGGTTCGGTCTGGAGCGAGTTGCGATACGAAAAGCAGAGGTCGCTCAGGCGGCCGTATATGGAAGCATCCAACGAATTCATTTGGTTTGAAACACCGTCCACTCAATCAATATCTTAATCGGCATAAATAAAGCTAGAGATCTATAAAAAGCCATTAGATGTTTTTCTCTATCAAAAAGATTAATTGGGGATCTCAAATTTTAGGGTGAGCTAGAGATCTAAAAAATATTCCGTTTTTTTGTAAAATTTTCATTAGTACTATATTATTTGCATCAAGAAAATTATTATACCATGTATATAATCAATATATGGTTTCATGTATGTAGAGTATTGAGATACTCTTCGAAATGAAACATGTACACGTACAAAGACTATTAAAAAGTACCCGCGTTGAGAATGGTATGGGGTATTAGGAATGGGGTTACTCACTGCAGCATTGTCCGATGATCGTTTTTCATTTGTCCTTTTTCTAAGAAGTTTACGAGTAAGACGCCCTTCATATCACAAAAGGTCGTCACCATCATTTTTCCGACTGTCTTTCGAACAGATTCACCGGAAGCAATGAATTGGTTTGATAGTTGATTCATTTATGGTACCCAATGATAAATCCAAGTCTCCTCGACAGTGACAATTCGTCGTGGCACCTGTTATATTTAGACTTGTTAGTAAACGAAAGAACTTTGAGTCTCGACATATTCCACGCGCATCAACGGCGGGTTTTAGCGACATCAGGACTCGAACCTACACTAACAATACTTGCCGAGAGATCTCGACCATGACCACTCGGCTACCAAGGCCACAAATTTAGAATTGAAGTTATTTAGTTATCAGCATAAAACTAGGTCTTCGGCCTTGCGACCTCCACTCCAATCGTAGTGCTTAAAAAATGTCCGAAGAATTTTTTTTTTCGACACAAATGAGGAAGTTCGTATTACTGTGAAGAACCTATTCCAATGTCAGTCTTTTCGATTCTTTATGGACATTATCTGTCATGTAATGACGCATTTGGTACGTGTGCATTAATAATGGTGGACAGATCTTATTTGCAATGATCGATGGTTCCATAAACTGTGTTATATTCTTCTAACTCAGTGCGTCTCGTGCCACAGATGAAGCTTGCAATTAAGTAAATGAAATGTAAGTGTTTTATTAAGGAGGAAATTCATGAGCATGTGATTCGCTGTAAGTAAGGTTGACCTTCATTACCGGTAATTGGTGAAGGTTAAGGATAAATCACGAGGCAAAAAAATAATAAAAATACTAAATAACGATTGTTCATTTATTAAAAGTATAATAACCGAAATCTATGCATATGTAGTGTCAATCTTTGTAACTTGAAAATTGTTTTTATATATTACAGTTAGAAAAGAATTATAAGTTAGCAATGTGTGTAATAGATTCTGCTGCAAAACTTGTGCAATTTAGGCATTAATAGCTCTGCAACAAACTGCAATATTGCATTAAAATCGTAATAAATCGTGAAAAGGAATAATTTGACTGCCCATTAAATGGCTGTCTGTTACCACTAATCGCAGTCAGAATAACCTCTTAATTTTATAACACATACCAGAGGATGAGGTCAACATACGAAGAGTCTCGGTGGAATCAAGGCTCGCACGTGTGGTTCGGCTGAAATAACGAATCAGAATCCCAAAATCATTATGGCAATCAGGTTCATATTTCATTGTTTCAATTGCCTCGGTTTTTGAGGTTTTGTGTTATTTTTAACTTTAAGTGAATTTCTGCGACTATTCATAATGAATTTGAAATTCAAACCATCGATACATAATCTATTGTAAAACGCAAAGCTATTAAGTACCTCTACAAAATGAAATCCGAGAAAACTTCCCCTTTATAGATTTTACGAGGATGGTTCAAAATATATCTGGACGGAAATGTGTCATCAGAAATGGGAAAAAAGGAGCTCACTGTAGTAAAAACTTGTGGTTGTTATTCCTTTTTCTATGTCCTCGAGTAGAACGCATTTCGCAACTCAAAAAATCTCCAAAACTTTTCCGACGCGGATGAGACTTTGCAGGGAGCAGAATTACCGAAGGAACTCATTATTTTGTGTGTTGGTTAGTTTCCTGTGTATTATGAGGAATCCAGGTATCATTGAAGGTGGCATCTCGACGCGCTTGCAATCAAATTTTAATTCGCATCAAATGTTTGCCTCATCAAAATTAACATATGAATTAATGTTTTGGTACCATTTAACAGATGATAGCACACAATGATAACTTGCCTTGCTACAGCCAGCTAGTCTTGACAACTCCATCTGTCTTCAAAAACAGGTGCTCCTAGAATCCCTCTCGTACCCTCTGTGGGTAAATAGAGATTTATTACCTCTTCCATTTCTCTTATAGTTTTTTTTAATTTTATTTTATTTCTTTATTTATTTTGGTAAACATTCAACTCAAGAACTTCCGAAACATCCTTCTCTACTTTCGAACCTCTTGGTTATCAATCTAGTTATCGTGCTTATGTGTTCCTTTCTTTCTTAAATCTAAAACTTTCTTCTGATTTTTAAAATTATCGACCCATTTTTAACACTTTGTTTAGAGCAATAGAGCCAAATTCGACACTTTAACAACTAAGCTCTAAAATTAGTCATTCATCCAGTCCTCCCAGAAAAACTCTTTAATGAGTCTGACAATTATTACACTGTCTTATACACAGCTTCCACTGTTTCAAACGCCACTGGTTAAAAAAATAGGATATTAAAGCTCCATTTTCATATGACTGACGTGTCAACACATAATAAAACCCGCCTTAGAAAAGAAAAGAAATTAGATCTCGCGAAATGCAAACAAATGGGACTCGTGCCAGCCACAAAAGCTTTTGTCTCACAAAACCGCACACAGCCGAGCATTCTTCGGTTTGAAAGATGAACCGAATCAGTAAGTGGCTCCTTCTGCTGACAAGGGAGGGAAATGCCACACCATGCTTGACGGCATCAAAAAAATAAAGTCGAGCCTCCTCCGCCTTACGATGAGGATGTTTCTAAAAATACTCGTTCCCACACACACCCCTTTTCGTCAGAGGATTGCTTGGCAAAATGACTCGTAGGAGTGAACAGATGAAAACCCCGTTCAAAGAGGTACGAATCGGATGACCCCAGGGAGATCAATGTTTGTTTGGATGGTTCCCGTCGCTCTCTTTTGGGCATGGCCCTGAAGGAAACATCAAGGAAAAGGAAGGAAGGCTTTTTAGTTGGCCTTTCAGAGGTAACCTGAACTATACTGAAGTATTATTAGTTGTGATGCTAATCCAAATGTCTGCATGGAAAATTCAAAACTACATTTATTTGATTTTATTTGCAAAAGCCACATTTAGCTCTGCTGCACAAAAAAACGTGTATATGTGATCTAAATAAACTGTGTAAATGTAAGAAAGGCAGGAAAGGAATGGCAAGAAGTATTGAACATAAAAAGAAAGGTTGCATTTTTCTAGCGTCATGTAGCCCAGGATTAGCAATTCAAGCAAATTCTATTCTGTTCCATTTTAAAAGTATATTCTTCACTTAGAACTATGTTTTATCTTGTTCTCTGTGAATCATATTTAATGATATCCTATAAATTTTATTCTTTTTATATTTAACCATTTTTTTCCCCTTTTTGCTATTGTATTCTGTGAGAAGAATGTACACTCAGGAAACTTAGGGTCCAAAATTAATTGTTTACCTAAAGAAGGAAATCCCCTGAAGAGAAAATCTATTTGACATGAGCTTCGTGTAGGGTGATATTCATGTCCTCCACACGAATCATTAGAATGTTGTACGTTAAATGGAGGGAGAGAAAAGGGCATACCAAAATTCGCACGTGGTGTAGAGTTAGAAGGTCACAGCTCAAGTATCGTCACTCGACCAAGGTTAAAAATAGCGATGTCCAACGCCAATAACCCTCGTGTGTAGGTTTGGAGCGACATTGAATGAATCAATTTAACACAGATGAGACATCTCGACATTTTGAGCCATGCTTTCATAACGAGGTCGACACCTGAATTGGCATCTTACGCCAAAAAGCTTCATCCTTATGCCAACGTTAAACTGTTTTGGATAGAGTCCAGAGAAGAGTCTAAACGGTAATAAAGATCAAAATAGAGAAACAAAAAGTACGACAGAAGGAATTCCAATCACATTTTCGTGGCGCAGTTGTTGGATTCTGTACGAAGACTAGTTGAAATGTATATGCGAAAGCTATGCTCATATCAATTTCAGCAAATCTACTACTTCCCGATATTTTTTTCTCTCTCTTTCAGGATAAATTTTTGATTACTGGGAGCCATATTCTGCGTCGCTGTTAGGAGCGGAATGTGAAATACAGCATCGTGAATTGGATTTGTTAGTAAATCAGTGTACTAGAACGGGTTAGCGAAGAACTGGCATTTGATTTTAGGATTCAGCTAATATTTACTTCAGAATTAATTGGACACACACAGACTACGAACGCAACCAAATTGCTGTTCAATGTGAATGTATGCTTTAAAGGAAGATTTGAAGGTATATGGTTAAATGGTGCGATTAAAGTTATATGTAATTTAAAGTTCGAAAAATAAAAACTTTTTCTCCAACAAGAAAAACTCAAGAGCAATAATAAGTTTATTTTTGAAAACTGTTACTTTATATGGTTTCTCAAAAAAAAAAAAAAAAAAAAAAAAAATTTCCTTTTTACTGAAGCTAAAAATGTAAGCAGGTTGAAATATATTTTAAGCCAAATCTGCTTTTTTAAGAGGTTCCTTTTATTAAATAAAGGGAACAGTTGAGTTATATGGGCTCTTAAGATGAAAAAAAAATGTTCAATTAGAGTATCAGAATTATATAAAATATACGCGTGCGCGCAATCAATGAATTAAATAATATATGAATAAAAAAGTAAAGGGGGGAATATTTTTAATAATAAAGGAAGGAGACAGTAGTAGCCTCAAGGAATCGGTAATCAGGGCAACGAGCTCAGAGTTTCAGTCGAATTTTGTTTTCACTAAAACCCCGTAAGGCCTGTTAAATCTGTCGGGAGTTAAGGTCCTCACGTTGATGCGGGTGTAGAGAGGGAGATGCCAGCTCAGGTTTTAACCTCGTCACTTGACTGTGATTCTTGATAAAATGTGTTTTATTAATGTCGCGCTAAGAAGCATGAGTGAGCGAATAAGTGAAAATTGAGGTTTACGGCGCAAGAGACAAATCTGATTATAGTACGTCAGACAATGCGCATCTGTGATCTAGACGCAAGAAGAGAGGGGGAATTGTAAATAAATTATAAAAAGTTCTATGCAAAGTTTTCAAAGAACAGATTTAGCCACCCAAGGTGCGTTTTTTTATAATTGTTTCTAAATTACTCAATTAAATATAAGAATTACAGTAAGCGATGAAATATCGAGAAAATGACAATAATAAGCTTTTCCGATATTGAAATTTAAGAAATGATAAATTATTAAATTGAATATATTTAAGCTAAATGTAATTAAAATTGAAGAAAATGATAAAAAAAAGTTGAAAAGTTATCAGGTACACCAAAAGTGATCCATCTAAAACAATAGCCCTTTAAGTGGCTAAAAAAATGGCAACCTCACAGCTGTCTTAAAATTCAAAATAATAATATTTATTTTTAGTCATATCTTGATTCCAGTTTACATATGATTTCAGGTAATGCATCAATTTGTTAGTAAATAAAAATATTTAATTTTTATATTTGTTTCACTTCAATCCAATAAAAAAATGGAGGGAAATTTATTGCGACATATTTTTGAAAATTGAGTTCACTAGCTGTGAAAGCAAGCATCAGACATATATTGCATATATTTTATTTCAATCCGATAAAAAAAAAATTAGGAGAAATTTATTATGTCGTATTTTTGAAAATTAAGTTCGTTACTGATGTAAGCAGACATAAAAAATATACGCAAAAAACAAGACAAATTTTGGAACAGTGGTCAGGTACGACATTTTTGGGTTAACTAAAACAATAGCCCCTTGGGTGCCTAAAAATAGAGAAGGTTCACCAGGGTTTTTCCAATTGGGTGGGGGTGCGTCACCCATGTTTACCAACGATAGTATACCCCATAGGGAAGAAAAAGTCCACTAGGTCATGAATACCGTACTTACTTATAAAAGGTTTACATCCCAGAAGGCACTAAGAAGTCATACTATGACTATAGCCGACGGACCTGGTAATTTTGTACCATCGTCAAGGGGTAACACCCTAGCTGGTAAACCACTCTTTAAACTTCAATATCATCCCAACGAGAGGAAGAGCCTTGACATATTTCACGTGTATCAATCTCGCTACTCGACGATTCTTGCTGGATATTAGTTCGTGACCATGACCACTCGATTATCTCGACCGTCTGACCATAGTACAAAATAACGACGGCTTTGGTTGGCGACCCTTTGTGACGTACAAAATAAAACAGATTAAAATTTTTACAAAACAGATTAGGTAAACAGTTTGAGATATTTATTCTCTGAGACATCGAATTGTGTAAAAAATTTCAGTAAAAAAGTAAACACTCTTTTCAATACCATTTATCGAAATCTTCTAAAAAAAATACTAAATCCGAAACTTTCAAAATTAAAAAAAAAAAAGAAATTACAACATTGTGTAAACTCAAATACTTTCCTGCAATTCAATATATTATTCTAGAAATACAATCAAACTATAACGTTACTCTAATCTAGCTTTGTCAATTTTTCTTTTATCAGAAACCTTTTGATAAATGGGAAGCGGCTTCGGCTTTTAATCTTACCGAAACTTGCGAAATTACTTGTCGCACTTTATGTTCCATGACTCTGTAAACCGCATCCACAATTCTACCGGGCTGGTTTTTCCACTTTCAAAGTCACCATAAATAACTCCCCATCTTCAACACACACACCTGCAAGAATCCATCACCAAGAATAGCCGATGACTCTCAGAAATCTTGTCACACGGCCTCTTTTTTCAAGGTAGCGCATTTTTCCGTTATCTACTCGACTTTTAGTGGGGAAATCCCGACAAGTGTTGTCATTGGTATGCAAGATGCTCCTCTTAGGTGACCCTGATACACAATTTTTCGCTCCTGTCTCAATTTTCCCAGGTTTCCCGACGGTGATGCTCCACCTACAGGCGGAATGCGTGCCTAGAACATGCATGCTGTGTCTCGCGAAAAACTCATTTTAACCCACAAATGTTGACTAAATCATTCAATGTTGTCTAGACGCCTACTTCTAATCCTGTTCTCAGAATGATTTGTATTTGTTTTGAGCCGAAATACGTGGAAAAATGCCTTTCCAGATTGTTCTTAACTGTTTGGGGTACAACATGAAAAATAAGAGCATGAAACAAAATGGCACACGCGCACCATATTGTTGACGTTATTGTATTGCAGGGTCTCCAATACTGTAAATAAAATTTAACTGCAAATTGAATGAAACTGATTGAGACAATTTGACTCAAGGTCTTAAAAAAAATCTCAAACAGATGTATGAAAATTGACGTATGCAAATAGCATGTTTATATGAAATTAAGTGTTTAATCCTTTGCGATTAGTGTATTATCCCTTTGATTGTTTATTCAGCGAGTTTTGTGTGCATTCCAATTTTATTTTTTGTAACTAAAATTTATTTTTCTGAACATCTGTTCTTATGATCGAACAAAACTATGCTACATATTTTTAGCTCCAAAATATATGTAGATTTCAAATATGTATTAAAAAATACACAAATTTGAGATGCCAGAGGTGTTCGACTGGTGTTCGATAATTTAGTGGTCATGGCCAGAGTTGTTTTAATATTACGGCAATTATGATTTCAACTGAGACCTATCATGTAGAAAGACTGGTGCGCTTTAAATCGGTCAGGGTCGTTAGTACTTCCGTCATCGTGGCGGGGATGTGGAGAATGAGGGGGAGGCAGCTAAGGTGTCGTCCTCGTTATCTGTCCAAGTTTCACAATAGAATAACGCATTTGCAGCGGTTAGTGTGATCTTTGTCTAACAATAAGGACAGCCAAAGAAATTTTCAATACAGCAAAAGACTAATCCAACACGGCTACGAATTAGCATCGACAGGAGGCCGTTCTGAAAGCTGTAAGCCCATATTCATTGAGCTCAGCCTCCCTTGGGTAAAAAAAAATAGCATTGAGAAGCAGAACAGTGTCAAAAAATCTCTCGCTTAGGACTAGATTTCATGTAAGATTATAACGGGATTCTCAGATATTTTTTTCAAGTATACTCATTGATGAATTTTTTGATTAACTTTTTATTAACGTTGCACTTAGAAGCAAAACAAGGGCTATTGGCGATGATTTTCGTCATTTTAAAACTTGGTCAAGTGATAAGGTTAAGTTATCTGGTATCTCCAAACTTCCACGCTATGCCAAGAAGAACGCTTGGAGCACCGACTTATTTAACTGGCTTCAACCGCGTTAGAGGGCACGGTATTTCGTGGTATCAGGACTCGAACCCATGACTCGACGAAACTACGCAGGCCACGAGTTCATGACCACAAAGCCGCCACATAGATATATTTTTAAGTGCATTGAATAAGAATGAAGACATAGTTTTCATAAGTTGCGATTTTAATAGGAGGGTTATTAACTAATACGAGAGAGGAATTGGAACTATCAAAATTAAACTTGTGCGTCCGTTCAGATTAGTGGGAGACGGGTTCCAGACTCGGACCTCCGTCTTTTAAGCCCAGCCGCTATAAGAATTCCTTTCTGATTATTTTTTGTAGTGGACGCATGATGGGTTGCTCCGCAGGTGTGAATAAGTCATTCTTAAAGGAAGATTAAAAACTTAGTTTGATTTTCAGTACCGACTGTAGCCCGTGTGATGGAGCAAATACGTATGAGATGCGAAATTAGAGCATCACAAGATCTTTTACTAAGAATAATTTGATTTATTGCTTTTCCAGTCCTAAAGAATCGTTTTCGTCATCCAATCAAAAATCGAGATTGCGGTGTCAGCTGCGATTAACCTTACATTATGCAACTTTCGGCAAAATCAGTTAAGTGAAAATTTATTTCTGCTTCGCCTAGGAATCGAATTCAAATGTTTTTAGTAAGTGGTCGGAGGAAGGAAGGAAAAAAAAGACATGCGAACAAAGTTATTGTTAACCTTCGGAAGAATTCGCAGAACTGTTATTTCTGAGGTTTCGCCACACGAGTCTAAATATCTCCTTAAGACTGCTTCTGGAACAAGTGGGCCACATGCAAGAAATGTATCTCGGGATAAACAGATCCTTAAGAGGCCGAGACTTCCGACGAAGATCACCCACCGCGCGAATCTGTTCTGGGAAAGAATTCAACTCAACAGGTTCTGCTTTCTCGGAAAATAGTTTCTCTTTTACTCTCCACCACTATATCTCACTCGCCCACTCTCTGTCTCTTAAGCGCAACTTTTATTCGAAAATAGAGAAACAGTCTGGCAGAGGAACAGCTGCCTCGTTGTCAAATGATTACCTAAGGGAATTGTTACTATGAAATAGTTAAATAAATGGGTCGAGAATAAATGAAATTTCGCGGAACGAGATGAAAGTGGCGGACTTAGAACTATTTTCTCTTATATTGTCCAGAGGTGACACGAGGAGTGTGTCTGAAGCAACTATCATCAGGAAAGAGAGCTTTTAGTTCTTCGTGTGACTTTTTTTTACTGGGGGGGATAAATATACTTAGAAGTTTATTTAAGGTAATTGTCTTTTTAATGAACATCGCGGCAGTTGCATGATGCAATTCTAAAGATGAACTAACTGTACGATGAGTTACTAACGACGAATTGTAACGATTGTTTACTAATGTCTCACTAAAAGTAATACGGAGGCTTGTATATTCATGACGGATTTCGTTATTTTGATCTTCGGACAAATAACAAGGACAACACCTGGACTGGCATTCATTCTCGAGAATCATGGAGCTGTAATAAATTTCAAGCGTATTAATCTCGCTACACAGCAGGTTTTTAATTGAATTTGTCACCCTACACAGAACACTACATTCATCAACAACAATTGTTATCTTACAGACTAAAAACAGTATAGAATTCTCAACGGTTAAAACAGGCATTTGTGAGACACCCGAGTAGATTTTAATTAATTATTTTGTTCAGTAAAATCTTATTAGCACAGGAGCTACAGGCGACGGACTTCGTCATTTTGAACTACAGTCTAGTGACCAGAACGATAACTGAGCTAGCACCTGTCATTTTAACGTGAGAACTTTCAGTCCCGATAAATTTAACGTGCATCAGTCCCACTACATGACGGGTCTTAAGTGATATCAGAGTTCGAATCCCGACTCGACGGAAACAACGCCAGACATAAGCTGGCGACCCTAACCACTCTGTTACATCGGCCGCATTTAATTTTTAATTTTGAGCAAGGACTGTTATTATTTATACATTTTATTATTACTCATATGGAATATATATATATATATATATATATATATATACACACACACACAATTGAAGTGTTATTTTATTTGATATAAAATGTTGTGATTTATTTTGTTATTATTTTGTAGAATAACTAAGAATCTGAACTCTTTCTGAAAGAATATTTTAGGAGAAAATCTTCTTTCCGCTTATGGAAATGTTGCATTCGTTCCGCTATGCATTTTGCGCAGAAATCTCTTGCCTCGCGAGTGGATGAGCTTTAGGAATGTGAGGAAGCGGAGAAAGCGAATCCATTTCATCCCAGACGGAGCGTCTGCTGCAGAGGCCATAAAACGAGGCTCCGGCCGACATGCTAATGAGCTGCAGATTTATTGCCCTGTCCATCAAGGTCGTCCAACTCCAGGTGACTGGACTAGGCCAGGTTCCGCCGGGGATCGCTAAGCAGACTGCGTCTCAAAGAGACCTACTATTATTTGTTTTTACCACAGCTAGTATTGTAAATGGGTAAATTGCATATTTCTCGTCGCCGAAACGCATATAAAACGGTAGTTATCAAGCGCTGGTATTAAAGCATCCGTCTCCTAACATTGAAGAATCCGGAAACTCGATTTTTTTTTTTTTTTTTTTCAGAAATGCAAAAATGCTCCAATATTAATTGCCTATTTTGAATATATTACAAAGATATTTCATTATGCTACCCATTATTGTTGCAACTAGTGCATTTTTTTTCGCTCTCCTATACAAATTCCATTCTGAATATTTCAATTTATTATCTGTAATGGCAAAAAGGCTTTTTGCTTTACTTTGTTAAGGCTCCCGCCATGTTGAATGCGCGAAAGTAATTTTATAAAAGTATTTTTCTTCCAACTTTTGAAGTATTTTATAGTTTTTTTTTTCTTAAAAAAAAAAGATCGAGAAGTGTATTACAGCAGAAACCTTCATTTAATTTTTGCTCTTTGTAATGTCCTTTATTCCATTCTTTAACATAAAATGCATTCCATGTTTCGTTTCTACACGGTAAGGCTAAATAGCGTTTTTACTTTACATGTTAAAGGGAAATTTTTTGCGTTGTTATAGAACGTTTTAAAATTTTAAGAACTCAGTATCATAAATGGATTTCGAATTTACATAAAATTTGAGATATATTTTTTCTGTGTGAAAATGTGTTCGGATATAAATTCGGGCTCTTCTACGTTTGGCGAAAATAGCGTTAAATGAATCAATCAGAATTTTAAATGGCTGAGTGAAAATTTTACATATTTATGACATGTTTTAACCTTTTAAAGACGCAGCATAAAGAAAGGATAATAATGTTACAGCCTTTATATAAAAATCGGAGTATATTTCTGTCTGAAAATAAGAAGACCCGCCGTGTAGCGGGACTGATGCACGTTTAATCAATCTATGTCCGAAGTCCTTCTGTGACGTGGTGTGAACATTTGGATATGGGATTGTAAGCTCAGATGTCGCTTTCGTCACTTTATCGAAACACAGAATTACGAGCTTCTCAGTGTGACGTTAATAAAACAATCAGATCCACATCACGTTGATGATAGATTTAAACGTTTTTCAACGAAAAGAAGACCTCAGAGACTTGCCTTCCTTGGTAAGTACGGGCATCATGACCCGAGGCACCCTAGTGATCTTTTTCTTTCCCATGGTGTTTACTGTCTTTGGTAAACACGGGTGACGCACTCCCTGGATACCCTAGCGATCCTTCTCTATTTTCGACCCTCCTTCTTGTCAACCACTTCTTATCTTTTTTCAACTTCACGTCTAGACCACAGTTTAATCTTGTTTGGCGCAGCATAGCCATATCTGGCTCGTGCGCCAATAAACTTTACATTCATTCACTCACTCACTCAACGAAAAGAACTATTCGATAAACCAGAATCGATTTGGCGAATTAAAAAATCAAATTATTTTAGAATGATATCGAATAATTTTATTTCTCATTTTCAATGAATACTGATTCTTAAGAAACCTATAATTGATTGAGTGTTTGGTTTTATGGGATATACAATGACAAAAGCTGTTATCTTCTAAGAAACTCTTGTGGCCGCGGTAGCCTAGTGGTCATGGTTTCGGATTCGTGACCGGCGTTTTTTGTTCAGTCGCGGGTTCAATCCTTGGCTGTCAAAGACCCGCCGTGTAGCGGGGCTGATGCACGTTAAATCTGTTGGGGCCCTAAGTCCTCCCGATGGAAGTTAGGAGAGGAGGGTGCCAGCTCAGGTGTCGTCCTCGTCACTTGACCGTGGTTCAAAATTACGAGGTCCGTCGCCAATAGCCCTCGTGTTGCTTCTAATGCGACGTTAATAAAAACTAAACTAATCTAAGAAACTCTTAAATCTTTCGCCATTCTCATATGAAGCAGGTGAACCGTCATGATAATTTTAGATCAAGGGTCTGATTTATTGCTTATTAACGATTCACTGAATAGCAATAGGAGGGCGATTGACGGCAACCCTTGTCGTTCTGAAAATCTATCATGAGACGAAAACGACATCTGAGCTGGCACTCAACTGTCCTAGCTTCCATACCATCTCAATGAACTTCAGCAAATTCAACGTGTATCAGCTTCTCTACAAGATGGGTCTTTAGGGGCAAATTTTAGGTCAAAGTATATAGAAACGAACTTCATTCGTCAGCACTACTTCAGGAGCTTGCCTTCTTTAGGTAAGTTTGGGAATCTTGACACCGTTGTACCCTCTAGTGATCTTTTTCTTTCCTAAATGGCTTATCATCTTTAGTAAACTTAGGGGACGCACTTCTGGGATATCCTAGCGAACCCTCTCTATTCTCCCCCCTTCTTGTCAACTAATTTTCACTATTTTTTTTCAAACATCTACAGATCATAGATATAATGATTTTGACGCAGTAGAACCAGATTCAGCTTTTGCGCCATAAATCCCTATTTTCATTCACTCGTCTGGATAGTCGAATGATATTCAGTTAAAGAGCAGGAACCTCTATTTTACAATAAATACGAGTGTAAATCAGAATTAGTTGCTTTTGCAATATGCAATTAGAAACAGTACATTTATCCTTATAGAAAAAGTCATTTAAAGGAACGTCAAGGAGAGAGTAATATCCTGAATTTCGTTACTGGCACGCTGAATTTTAATATAAAATCAGAATTGCCTTTCTTGTCACCATTTCTATGAGACAAAAATCAACACGAATGCTTTGAAAATGAAAGAAAGGAAATGCAAATATTTGGAGAAAAAAAAAGAAAGAAAGAAAAGAGATCGGTAATCTAATTCAGTTAACTATAAGAGGGAGAAAGATGTTTCTCTCCTGCATCTATTTACTGACAAACGCTTGGCATGGATGTCGCCGCTTGATATTTCCTTGTATGTTCAAGATTCCTTTGAATCATGAACATACAAGAGTTATCCAATATCTAGCAGCCGGGGAGGAGTGTTTCGCTTCGAAATTTGTAACCCTAGTCAGAAGAACGAAAATAACTTTCCAGTGAGTTTGACAGAAGCGGAACCGGGTCTGCCCGTTTCACTGAACCCAAATCCATTCCTTTCTCGAGGAAAAAAAAAGCTCTCCCCCGACTGGAACTGGAAGGGATACACTCTCTCCCTGTGAGAGAGTTACGTTATTAGTTGACGTAGCGCGAAAGGCACGGAATGTCACATGGAGGAGGGGGACAAGAAACATCCGCATTTAATTGACAGTTTTAAGGTTTTGAGCATTAACACGTGCAGTTTTCGTTCACTGGTTCTTGTAGATATTGAGTCAAAAAAAAGGGGATAAATTATTTTGTAAAAATGTTGTAAATTCACCAGGAAGTTTCGCAAGAATTCATAAATCTTTGTAAGGTTAAATTTGTTACAAAAACGTCGGAGTGAGTGAGTGTGAAGTTTAATGAAGCAAGAACTAAATATGGCTAAGCTGATCATAACTGCGTGTAATTGTGATATGGACGTTCAAAAAATGGGGAAAATATTAAAAAAAAAATTGTTGACAAAAAAGATGCTTAAAAATAGAGAAGGATATCCCGGGAGTGCGCCCCCCGTGATTATCAAAGACGTTAAACCTCACAGAAAAAGACAAAGATTATGAGGATGCCTGTTTTTGCCGGTTGCCCCGTTTCGCCATGGGTGAGGGATGCCAGTAGAAGGCAAACTCCTGAGGGTTACAAAGACGTCGGACTAGAGATGCAAAATGGGAAATTGATGAATGAGTGAAATCGAGTTCATTTGTACAAGAGCAAAATGAATGCGGCTAGGTTGCACAAAATAAGGTGTAACTGAAGAAGGAATGAAAAAAATAAGGGTCGAAAATAGAAAAGGATTACTAGGGTAGTCCTGGGCACGTCACCCATGTTTAGCAAGGGAGATAAAAAAGATCACTAGGATATCTTGAGGTAATGATTTCTAAAGAAGGTATGTCCCCCGAGGAATTACAAATCAATGCTACTTAGTAATTAAAAATCCAATTTATCAGCAAAAATAACAACGTGATTAGAACCCATAATTTTTCATCATTACCCTAACTCATACAATGCATAGCCCCGGCAACCAAAAAGAAGGTAGGAAGGTGATCATAAACTGAGAACGCCTTCAGACAAACAGATAAATTTACTAAATGAAATATTCTTTTCTAAAATTCATCACATAAATTTGGGGTACATTTTATGGGACTAAAGATAAGGTAGGTAGAATAAATTAAGAAAGTGTGAGTAATTTTATTTATAGATTGGGCAAAAAAAAAAGGATTCGCTACTCCTTTCGACGATTTCTGACCAAGTTCTACCGCCTCTCTAAATAATTTCTCCAATAGAGCATTTATCTTAATTTTGATTGAAAAAAATATGTCAGTATATTTAATACACAGCGTCAAACAAATAACTGCTGTTATTTTTAAACCCATTTAAAATTGCACTTCCGGCATCTCTACTTTTCAATCTTAAAGTCAAGGTCAGGAACTCATATGCCGCGGTGCTTAATTAACTGTTCATTAACGTCGCAGTTAAAAACAACAAAAGAGCTATCGGCGATGGACCTCGCACTTTTGAGCAGTGATCACATGCAGTGAGCAGCGAGGAAAATTTCTGAACTGATACGTTCCTCTCCTAACTTCCTCACCAAGCCATGGGAAGGCTTGGAGTCTCGACAGATTTAACTAACATCAGCCCCGCCACAAGCTGGGTCTTTTGTGGTATCAGGACTCGAACCCACGACTCGACGGAAACAATGAAGTTCGCGAGTTTACGACCACGACTACCGGGCTTCCACCGCCACAAAACAATAAGTGAAGGATTGTCCCAGTATTGATTGTTTTGATTCAGTGTTTATTAACGTCGCACTTAGAAGTTATACGAGCGCTATTTTCGCTTACAATCAATTAAATTTAATAAGTTCTTGATTCAACAAATCATTCTAAAAAAGTTTTAAAAAAATTTAAATCGAATGAGATACTTTTAGAAAGTACTCATGTACAATATATCTAAATTTCTTGCAGAAAGGAAATATATAGCCTTTTTCAAGCATTATAAGTTAAGCGTTTCCTTCCTGGAGCAATTCAAAAACCCTTTATCAGTCCATGCGAAAACTTAACGTTCACAACTGAAAAAAAAGATGACATCCGTTAAGAGCACTCGGTAAAGTTTCCAAAAATAGATGGATTGTGTTAAAAAGAAAACTTTAACACAATACGAACAGTCTTACAAACAAAATAGATCTTTAAGAAAGCAGCAGACAGGTGGAAGAAAGTTGTCTTCCCGTTCGCCATGAGAAAAAAAAAGAAAGAAGAAATCTGTCTCTCTCGAACGTCTGAACAATGAACCCTGCCGAATGACAGCGAAGAAAGTGGAAAAGAACAGACAGACGGAGCAAAGTGACAAAAGGAACCTCCTCCACAGATGATCAACGATCACCATGGCAACCAAATGGGTGCAGATGGGGCCTGTCATCTACTAAGACTCTCCTTTCAGCCATCAAGACACGATGATAGAAAAGAAACGTCATTTATCGACAACACACCTTTCACATTAATGGATACCCTCACTGAATATCGAATTCGGCCCCAGTAGTCAGTTGGCAAAGAAAGTGAGTTTCGAGCCTGGTGGTAAACTATTTAAGTTCCGATTCCATCAAAGAGTGTCACATGAATTAAATGCTGCTCTTTGAAATGAGGTTTCAATTGATTGATTTGTTATTTATTACGGTCTCACTTATAAACAACACGAGAGCTGTTGGCGACAGACCTCGTCCTTTTGAATCTTGATCAAATGACGAGAATGACACCAGAGCTGAAAACTTCCCCTCCAAACTTCTACACCATTACAACGGGAGGACTTTTGAGTACCGAAAAATTTAACATTCATCAGTCCCACTATATGGCGGAATTTTAATAGCAGCAGGACTTGAACCCACGACTCGATGGAAAGAACGCCAGTTCGTGATCATGACCACTAGGCTTAAGTGACCATGAAATTAAGTTTCAGAAATCGCATTCGATGTGGATTGCATTCCCGTCGCAGTAAAAATACAAAACAGGTAATAGTAAATAAGTTCCAATAAAATTGGCCATTTATCCGGCTTGTCTGTTTATGCCCTACTCAAGGTCCGCTAAACGCAATCAAATACGTATCGGTATTTTAAACCATGATCAGATGACGATGTCGGCATTTTACCGGCACCCAATTCTCAGAATCAACACCACGCCATCGTGAGGTTTGAGCCCCGACAGATTTAACAGCCATCGTCTCTTTTACCTCAGGTCTTTAGAGAAATAGTTTCTAATTTGCGGCTCTACTCAAATATCCCCATTTGATGCCATAATCCTTCAAAAGTCGCGCGTTCAGATAAGTCTAGTAATTTTAAAACAAAAACAGTGGGATGGTAGCTCACCTTTCAAAGTAAAACATCATTACACCTTTTAAAAACCTTCTCAGGAGTTTACCTTATTAGCTGAGTACGTGCGTCATACCTTCTAAGTAACCTATTGATCTTTTCTTTCCCGTGGTTGTTTTCTGTGTTTGATAAACTCGGTTGATGCCCTCTTCCAGGGATACTCTAGTGATCTTCCTCTATTTTTGATTATCCTTCTAATTAATCATTTTTACCAACCCCACAGGCACACTTTTTCTAACGTCTAGATCACAGATATAAATTGTTTGGCGCAGCATAGCCAGATTTGGCTCTTGGAACTCAACTGTCACAGTCACATTTTAAAAACAATTCTGATTTTCAATAGTCTTGAGAGGAAAAAAATCTCATGAGTATTGCTTGAGAGTCGCATAACGATTTTTTATTACACAACCGTTACATAACCCAAAATCTACAAAACCTTTTTTTTTCAATGGAATCAGGACTGCACCAAACGACCTACTATCCAAAAAGTGAGACTGAGGCCACAGTGCCATCATGTGGAAGCATGGAGAATAAGGCACTAGATCGAGTTCCACCCCTCTCAGTGGATCGCGGCTCCAGTTGACCAAACCAACATCCCGCTGTGTGTTTTTAATGCTACGTTAATTAAACAAAACGAATCATTGGGGCCGACTGATTGACCTGCTTCGCCAGAGCGGCGACAGAAGAAAGTCGCCGACGACGATTAACTTCTCGCGCACCTTCCTGTGACGATGCAATTAGCTGCTAATGAATGTGGACGTTTTGCCTGACACCGACAATCAGTGACGTCAACGAACGACCTTCAAGATCCGATTCGATTGGGACCATTAAGGAACGATCGAATGAGAATTAATGGTCCTCAAGGTCTCCGCCCTGAGTCGTTTTACATCTCATTGACGAGATGCTCAGGAACAAGCTCATTTCCAGCCACGGGCCAATGTCTAACAAGTAAAAGTCACGCACTCCATTGAGTTACGGTTTTCCTTTTCTCTTAATTTGAAGGAATACTCTTGTAATTTGTGTCATTGAGGTTATGTTGTTCGTAATGACGTTATATAACTTGGTACACTAATTGCCCTTATTACAAGTCATGTAGATTATTTCAAATATTATGAGGCAGTCATGGTCCCGAATGTGAGGGAGTGGAAATTAATTTACGGCGCCGGAGACAAATCTGGTAATGCTGCATCAAATAATGTGCAGCCATGATCTAGACCAGGTCTGGCCCACTCGCGGTTCCCGCGATCCAGGTCTCAGAGCTGTGTCATCTGAACAAAAATTTGAACTTTTTTTTTGTACATAAGAGCATCGAAGAACATAATACTATGAGGCGTGTGTATCGTATTCCATTAATGTGTATATCTCATTACATTGACTCAACTATCGTCACAGATACAATTACAAATTTGAATTCATTTTAAAAAGAGCGCGGGCCGTTTTTCTAGAGTGTGCGATATACAATGTGTTCCTATCCAACAAACCTACTGAAAAGGACAGGTATGCTTTATTTAGCACGGGGAGGGAATGCGACGCTCGGATCATACGAAATAGCAGCAGCCAATCTGTCTGCAGCAGTACTTGTCCCAGAAGTATATGATTTCAGACAGACTGCTCTGTGTCTTTTGATCGCTAATTATTTTGCATCAGCATTGTGTTGTAATTGCAGAGAAGATTTAAAATTATACTTCGTAAAAATATATTTACTTTAATGAAATATAATTTCCCTTAATATTGTAGAATATTCTTGGTTTTTGCAATGGGGGTCCGGAGGATTATTCACTTCCTGTGACTCGAGAGGCGAGTTTTAGTTTATTTTTATTAACGTCACATTGGAAGCAACACGAGGGCTGTTGGTGACGAACCTCGTAATTTTGAGCCACGGTCAAGTGACGAGGATGATACCTGAGCTGGCACCCCCTCTCTTAACTTCCACACCACACCAACTTTGGGTCCCGACAGATTTAACGTTCATCAACCCCAGATACACGGCGGATCTTTAGCGGCCAAGGAACAAACCCGCGACTGAACAAAAACCGCCAGCCTCGAATTCGAAACCATAACCATTAGGGTACCGCGATTACGACTCGAGAGGCGAAAGTAGTAGTAGATTTTAACGGGAGAATTTGAATTGGTGTTAAAAGAGCCAAAATTAAAAAGAAGGGGATAAATCGAATTTATCACATACACGTGCGCGCGCACGCATGCACTCACACAGATTAAATATATAGTCCTGATCTTAATGCTATTATTATTCATATAATTCACACATAAATAGGCGCAAAGTAACCACAAAAGAATGGAATGAAAAAATATATAAAAATTAGTTATTAAAATAGCTGAATAATAAAAAGAACTGTTGATTCAAAATAGAAAAATAAATGAAAAAATTGCCTTTTTCACTTATTTTTCTAATTTATTCAACATTTCTTTTTGTTTTTGAACTATTTTATGAACTAATTTTTCATATATTTGCACGCGCGCACTCACACATATATATATCGAATTCTTTTTTACATAGTAGATACGTTCCTTAGAAAACCGTTCAAAAAAATTTGTGTAAAAAAAATACTTGCGACATTTAGTAAATTTGGGGATATGTTCCACAACTTTAAAAGATCGTGTAACGTGAAAAAACTCTAAACATTTTCCTAAAATATCGTGCAAAAAATAATAATGAAATCTATATCACATATTTAAAAAACAAAAACAATTCATTAAACTCCTGCTATTAGTTCACACTTTTCCTATAAGTATTTATAAATCTTGTTCAAATTTTCAATCGTTAATAAAATACTTTTTATTCATCCACTCAAGTTCAAACACATTTTTTTAAACTTGTACTGGATGACACTTGATGTTAATACAGTTTTATTAAATATTAATTCATTAATTAAATTTAATTAGTGAAAATACAGTTTAGTCCAACCACTTGGAATGATTTCAAAAATTGCCAAACTTGGCGATTTTTTTTTGGCTGAACTAAGTCCGCGAAGCGGACCAGGGTAGCCACCTTTGGCAAATACCACCAAATAATTCCTGTCGCCAAGGGTGGTTGGGCTAAACAACATTCCAACCATTTAATTTACCGTATCAATTAAGAAGCAAGCCAATGATTCTACTATGTCATTCGTCTTGCAATGGCAAAATTGGTAGAGCGTCGGCGTAGAATCTTCATGCCTTCGGATCGAATCTCGTCGAAGCATAATTTTTTTTATTTGATTTTCAAATAATTAACTTTAGTTTTATATGGAAGAAAAAAAATTCTCTTATATAAGATATTTAGCAGGATATAAATTTAGGAATAAATGCCTCAGTGACGAAGCGTGTAAATCGCTGAAAAAAAAATTCTTTTGCCGCTTAATATTGTGATTCTGTTATATGTATATACATATTTATATTAATTGTAATTATTTAATAAAAAGCAACTAAAATAAAAAAAAATTCTTGTTGACCTAAGTAAGAATTGGCTTTAATTTATTTTTTTTTAATATTATTATTTTTTATTTGAAAAAAAATTAAAATTAGTGTACAGTGAAACTTCAGTTCATAGATGCATCTAACATATAAAATTTAAATTGAAATTAGGAATAAAATTACTAACTAACAACTATTCATTATTACTTGATAACAAGCGGGTACGCATATTAGGAAAAGAATCAAAAATGCTCTCATCAGTAAATATGTCTACCACAACTGTCGGCTTTGATTCAAATGAAGAATGAAGAATTTCATTCGTTATTAACCACCTCTGGTTTTTTTTATGAAGTCTGTTATTAGCGGCTATTTTTGGGAGGAAGGAGGGGGGGTTCCTCAAATAGCTTATTTAATTCTTGATGTCAGGATCATGAGTAAGAAAATGTTGTTCCATAATAATAGCAAATTTCAAGCCCTCGCGAATTAAATCAGCTTTTAGTAGGCGAACTTCATCTTCGACTTCGTCATTATTGTCTTGTTTTTATCATAAACTGTCATAAATTCAATCAAATCGTCCTTATCCAAAGGGCTTTCCAGCATCAATTATTTGATGCCAGCCGTTTGCATGTTGTTAAAACCTTCGCCACCAATTGTATCTGATAGAGTTATAATTTCTGAACATAAAGCTGATTTTTGTACTACGGAACTTCCACTTTTGACGCATGCTGGCAAATTCTTTTTCCAAGCATTTAAAGCTGAAGAATGAAATGCTGCATTCTTGATGAAGTACAATTACTTATAGATGAAAGTGATTATAAAATTCGGGTATTCCCCTATAACTGCAAAATACAAAGTAAACAAGCCATGAAGTAGACTAAGTCATTCACGCATGTGTGAGCATAAAAGGACTGTCTTCTGATTACACTGTCAAAATTATTTAAAAAAATATTTTGGGATTCGTGTTACAACTAAAAATTCGTGTTAAAAAGAAAGTTGATGAATCGTGCTATTTCAAAATCATGCAATATATATATATATATATATATATATATATATTGCATGATTTTTATAATTTTTTTTTTTTTTTTTTTTTTTTTTTTTTTTTTTAGTCTTTTAAGTTGTGTAGGCGTGATCAAGACATTAGAAATAAACAAGAAAAAAGTAAAAATTGGCTGACAAGAAGAAAAATTGAAAATAGAGAAGAAATCCTAGAGTACCCTGGGGGTGCATCATCCGTGTTCCTCAAAAACAGTAAACTTCATGAGGAAAGTTAAACTCGTGCCACCTGCTGCGTCAATGTATATATGTGATCTAGACGTTTGGTAAAATGGAAAATGGATAAAAAATGGTTGACAAGAAGGGTCCAAAATAGAGATGGATTGCTAGGGTATCCCAGAGGCACATCAACCGTATTAAACTATAGATAGTAAATCTTGTGGAAAAGAAAAAGTAGCTTCTTTTGGGCACTTTATTTTAATTCATTAAAGAGACTCCAGAAACAGTTCGTATAGTTATATATATTGAGTCAGTGAATGGTAAAGGTTATTGGCACAAGATCCAGATATGGCTATGCTGCGCCAAACTAGATTTAACTGTGGTCAGACCGGAAAAATTGAAAAAAAGACAAAAAAATTGGTTGACAAGAAAGATGGTTGAAAATAGAGAAGAATCTCTAGGGTAATAATCCGCGGGTGCGTCAGCCATGTTTACCAAAGACAGTAAACCCCATAGGAAAGAAAAAGATCACTGGGGTGCCGCGGGATCAAGATGCCCGTACTTTCCTAACGAAGGCAAGTCCCTGAGATCCCTTGATATAATCCCCAGGGGCAGGGTGCTCGGCTATACCCTTAGACGCTGGGTACCCATTTTAGTCCCTCGTATGACATTCATGAGCTACAATGGGACTGTTCTGCCACACTGATCAAAACGTCGCACTAGAAGCAACACGAGCGCTATTAGCAACGGACCTCGTAATTTTGAACCTCGGTCAAGTGCCTTTCAGGATCAGACTTCTTTGAGGATGGAATACAGAAACTAGTACGATATATGTGCCTTAATTGTGGTGATAATTATGTTAAACAGTATATATATATATATATATATATATATATATATATATATATAT